>APFE030269745.1:15292-79628 GCA_000404065.3 Pinus taeda
AATGAGCAAATGATAAGTTTGTTCTCCCCAGTATGGTCGCCAATATGTTAGCGTTTGGAATTCACCTAGGCTGAGATAGACAAACTCTCAAGGCTACATCAAACCATTTCACCTCGTAGCTAGCCCTACGAGGTATGAGAAGGCTCTCTCGGGTCAGATTCGGTAGATCTTTCAATATGATAAGCTGACCAATTAGGATCAAAGATATTAGGCTAGTAAATTGATAAGGGGGTTGACTTAAAGATTTTTGGGTTTTTGGTGGCAATTAGAGGGAGTGCAATTCAGGGTGTGGGGATTGAGCACAGTTTTTGCAGGGGGATCTTTGGGGCAAGGTAGGAGTGAGCGCTGATGCCTTAATCTGAGATGGATGATCAGGGATAATAGAGAAGGAGCTAAAGAGGGAAAACAACCATTTGAATCCTCTCTAGACAGTAGAAAACATAAATTTTGAACAAACTAAAAAGCTGAGCATGTCAAAGCATGAATTCAAACTTTACCACTTCATCTGTCCAAATAGAAGCAAAAGAGAGATGTGGAATACATAAACAGACTTAAAAGAACATGTAGAGAACACACCATCAACACAACAATCCACAAGAATCCACAATGATGTCTGCAAAACCCTGGCCTTCCTTTTCTTTAAATTGCAGAGATAGATGTACAATATACAATAAAGCTTTCTCCCACAAGAGTCCAACCATGAAAATGAGAAAGAGAGAGCATAATATAGACCATCTAACTCCTTTCCCCACCTCTAGGGGTCGAGCTCAACTTCCTAGGAGCAGTTTAAACTAATTCTAAATTAAGCACTAGATAATAGGCAGTCCAACAACTTGCCTCTATTACTTAGCTAACTGATTCATGCATTAATTATTCACTTTTTACATCAAGGAAGCTTCTAGAAGAGTAAAGAGAGATCAAATCTATCAAAGTGCCATGAAAATATTACATTTATCAATCATCTACAAGTAAAAATGGTCAACCATAGTCAAAACAATGTTTTTTGACAAAAAAGGTCAATTCTGGCAAAGCTGGCTCGAATGGTCGCGCCCCCTGTTCAAATGGTCACGCCCCTTTGCAGCAACTTTTGAGTGGGTTCCACTGGTCCAAATCAGATGCAAGATGGCTCATTGGAAAGCTTGGTCTGTCTACTTTCCATCCCAAGTGGAATTTCTGAATTTGGAGTTGTTTTGCCCCCTCAAAAACCATTTCTCCCAAGGTCACTTTCTGCAACTCAAAAAGTGGGCAGAAAGTCATTTTTTTTGATGTATTTTGAGCTTTTGGAGGCTCAAATCTCAAAATCAGGCTTCTCCCAAGTATTGGTAATTTTTCTCTTTGCATGCCCTTTCCAAAAATGCCAAGTTTTCAAAATTCCGAGCAGTCCTCCAAAATGGTCTCACCCGGGGTGAGACCATTCCATGGGAAAAACCTGTAAATTGCACAAAAAATTCACAAATGACAAAATTTTCTCCAAATTTCTTGAAATTTGGGCTGGGAGTCCTCAATCAAGTACCATGCTCAGTCAAAGAGTCTTTGGCCAAAATTTGGAGTGGATCGGGCGTTTTCCTTCGTTTTTGTGTTTTGGCCAACCGTCCTTGGAGCACCTTCGTTCTCGCCGGTATTTTTGACATTTATTTAAAACTATGACACCTGTGAAAAAAATGAAGGAGTTTTTTCTTCTTTGGCATGTTGTGGACAAAAACCTCTCTCAGTTTCCCAAAATTCATCTTTTATTTCTCTGGAACATTATTTGAGTGCGACTTGTCCCGATGTGTGAAACAAGGAATTTTTTCGAAATGGAGCGAAATGAAGGGGATAGGGGGCTTCTAAATTCTTGGGGAAATTTTTGGAAGTGGGGAGGGATGTTAGAAAGCAGGGTAAAGTGGAATCTTAGAGATTGAGTGAGGGGAAGGGGTCGAAAAGGGCAAAACACAGGCCCAACCTAGAAAATTGCCAGGTTGTAGCTAGAAACTGGGGTTTGTGGAAAAATGAAGAATTTGGGGTTCTCAGGGATGGGAAGTGTTTGATAAGATACTTTAAGGATAGGGGAAGGTGTATGAACATCTGGATACAAGTTTTGCTGATGATTTGTCCGTCCAAGAGAAATTGGCTTCAAAACCCTAGGAGAGGGAAATGAACTTGCCAAGGCACAACTGAAGCATGGATAAACTGTTAAATGACCCTATGGAACTTGACATGATGATGAAAACCCTCTGAATGATGATAGGCTCAGCTGAATAGTGACATAGGTTGGCATTTGGGCAACTTTTAAAAGAGTGAGAACAAACCCTAGACCTAATGCCTAGCGACCAAATTTTGCTTGAAGACTCACTGAAATGACAAAATTTGACCTTGACACTTCAAAAATCACTTTGTAAGAGCATATTTGATCACTGGAGGAAGGCTGGAAAGACTGACACTAACATAATGTTTGACCTTCACATGAACATGTATTTTATTTAGGAAGGGTTCAAGAAAATGAGATCTATGAATTGATTGAACCCATTTAGATGTATTATCAAACCATAAATAATTATCAAATAACATTCTACAAGGAGCTCGTTAAGCACTAGCACAAAATCTAATATGTTCCATGCCAACATGTAAGGACTACTAATCAAGGATATGATATTCAATATTCATGTTTATGTTTTCATTCATCATTTGTGTTGTTACCACCATATTTTGAAGGTGGTTGTCTCTTCCATTTGTTATATGTAACCTATGTGGGTGTCCATTTTTTCACACTCGAATATTAATGTAATTTTCGAAGTCATTGCAGTAATTATAATGTTTAATTGTATTGTTTATGTGCATTAAAGTGTATATGCATGTTTTTTACACGATTTTATGTCTCTTTTTCACATTTGGTAGGGGTGATAATCAATTCCATCTCTTTTTTACACAAATTTTCTTCCTTGTTTATATATATATAAGTTCTAAATACAACATGTTTAGGCATTTCACATAATAATTAGTTACATATCTTCATAAGTGATGATTATAACTCTTGTCCTTGATAGGTGCCAGCTGGGACCACCACCCAACACTTGTTGTTGTGGTACTTTCTTAGCCCCCATTGATGATCAGGTGATCAAATTTTAGCTCAAAAGTGAAAGTGCCCTGAAAGTCTTGAAACTAGCGTCAAGTCGAAGTGCTCGTCATTCTGAATCCAATGATGCTCGTTTCCCTCAATCTGACACTGTATGCTCAAGTTATTGCATTCTGATTGTTTGACCCAACAACTAAAAGATGAACATATTACTGACTAGGCAACTGACTGGGATTTCGTACTGCTGACATCACCCAGGGTGACTGTGCAAGTATGGACCAAAAGGGTTCTGACACTTGGCATCTCTTGGTTTTTCAGTTTGGTTGTCAAATTTGATTAGTTTGTGATTGATCGATGTGGACTAATAGCCTAATCATGGGTTGCCATGTGGCACAATGGGGGCATATAAAATTTTGGTATGGTTGGCCAAAGGCTTGGGTGGATCGAACCCCCAATCTCTTGTTTAGCAGTGCAACACCCTACCACTAGGCTCAAGGTGGTTCTTATAATACATAACACATAACCCATATATAAAGTTTACAATGGCGCTCATTTGGGAAAAGGGGTTGGGCTGTCAACCCCAACCCCCAGTCACAGCGATAGTATATGACCATAGCGTAGAAGGTATGGGGCCTAGGAACCAGCCCGGACCCCTGGTTACCATACTTGAGATAAGACTTCAGTGGAAGGCATAATGGAGAGGGGGCTAGGGTATAGGCCAACCCATGGTCACGTTGCTCCCATGAGACCACATACGCACACCAGAGTGACGTTCAATAGAGAAGGGCTTAGGGTGGCCCTAGCCCATGGATATATGAGCTTGCATGGAACCATGGCCAGGCACTCGACAGAGGGCACTTACGAAGGGGGTCAGCCCCTAGTTCTAAAATACAATGTGACCACGACGCGTTTATGACGGGGGTCAGGCAGAAAGGGTGGGCCATTGGCATGGCCCTCAGCCCCATGGGTGCTACATGACCACAACCTCAATAGTTAAGGTGTTAAGCCAACGGGGGCAGGCATTAAGGCACAACTCATGACCACATGGCCCATGTGGCCTGGTTTTTCGCACATAGGGGTTATTGGGCAATTTAATTGTCCAACAAATTGCACCATTGGAGGGCAAAATTATCACCTTTGTAGTGGAAAACAGGGCAAATTTGTAGGTTAGTTAGTCTGTTAGTCCAATTTGTAGGACGGATAAAAGAAAAACTACATGGAGAGCTTGTGGAGCAATATCTTTGTGAGTTTTCAGTGTTTTGGAGCTCAAGAAGAGTCTTCCTAGGGGTTTTGGACATTTTGGATGCAATGGTGACCTCTATTTGCTTATTTGATCACATCTAAAGGAACTTTTTGCAGGTTCAAGTTCATGGGTGTATGGATCAAACAGTGTTTTGGAGCAGTACTTGAAGGTGTTTGAGCATGGAGAAGGCCTTGTAGGGGTTTTCTTACCTTCAGATGTTTACTGCAACAATTGTTACTTGAAGGGTTAGGCTCTTTTATACTTTTCTCACTATGTTTTGTTGAAGGAAGTTTTTTATTTCTTCTTAAATGTGGAATTGAAGTGCTTATATGCTCATGTATGCTCATTTTCAGTGGGAGTATAGGGTCTTTGTAGGAGATACCTTGTGTTGTTGATGTTTTCATGACAACAGTAGGTTGTGATGTTGTTTTATGTGAGATTTATTTACATGAGAACATTTCCTTGAAGGAGAAATAGCCACATGTTTATCAACAAACTTTTATGTACTCCTTTTCTACTGAATATATTGAGTGGTCTAGCTATGTTGGTAGGTTCACAGATGTAGCCCAGGAGGGGTGAACTCCATCACCAAATATTTTTTTGTGTTCTTCATGTATGCTTATCTGAGTTCTGTGATGTTGTGTTGCTTATGCTTAAGTTTTCATGTGAAAACCAACTCATAACTTGAAGAGACCTTTTGGAAAACCTGTTTTGTGTTAAGACCCATTTTTCCTTGCAAAGCGTCAGAGAACAGTCCTTGTTTTTTTGAAGAAGATGAAATTGACCACCTCCTCCATTTTCATATCAATTGAGCACTTAGGTAGGGATGCCAACAAGAAAATAATCTCCAATTTTGATGGATTTTGTTGGTAAGTGTGAATGGGCTCTGGCTGGTACCATTGAAGAGGTACAATAGTTCAATTCCTTGTAAAACACTACACTTAAGTGAATGCAGGCAAGTAATGCCATTGGATCTCCTTTGTAATAGAAACTAATAGCATTAGAAGTTTTGAACAAAGGTGTAGTGGTGGGAGAATGTCATTGTAGGGAATTGCATGGTGAGCATATAGATTAATTATTCTCTACTCCACATTTGTGTTCTACGTAGCTAAACTAGAATTTACTTATTTAACCAAGAATGGGCTATTGTGTACAATTCAAGTTCATTGTATTTCGACTTTGCTTGAATTATGCACAAGGGAGTGTAATTCAACTTCATTTTATGATGTGAAATTCAAATTGCCTAACCATGTGTATTTTGCTATGCTTATTTTCTACAATTTTGTTTTGTGCATATTTGGACTCTTAATTTTGGTTCTACGTAGTGAAACGACGTTATGCATCTAGAATAGAATCTACTTGTTTTACCATGAATAGGCCTTACATTTTGGCTATGTGTAGTGAAATAGTGTTATGTATGTGTAATAGGTTGTACTTGCAACAACAATCATGGCGGGCCGACAATTTGAATTAACACCAAAAAACTCGTTGGGATGATGCCATAGTAACTACATGATGAATCCTTTAATTCCATAGACTTAATATGGGAGTTATTCTAGTGCAAGAACATTTAGATTGAAATTCTTGTTATTTAATGTCTTAATGATTTTGAAATAAGAGAATTGAGTTGTCCATGCCACAACATGGATTTATTCAATGTGAGAAGAAAAAGGATCGAGTACAATGTCGCATAAATCCAAAGAATCCAAGGAATGTGCAACCCCTACATTTATGTAATGTTACCATAGAGGATAATATAGGGTACCTATGGAGTTACCTAATGGGCCTTTAAATTACCTTTCTAATTGTGCAGAAAGACAACAAAAAGTTTGTTCATTTAATTGTCAATTTGAGGTTCGTATGGAACTTTAAAATTGATGTGCACCATCTATTTTAGTAGATTCTAAAGTTGTAGTTACCTAAATGAGTGTCACGGAACCAGATAAATGGATGCCTTCACAAGTCATCAAGGAAAATCTACTTTCAATTCAATCCATACTTGCAGGAAAGTAAATCACACTTGCAAGAAGTAAATCACACATGCATCTAAGGTGACTTGTTCCGTTTGTTAAGATGATCTTGGTTACTATAAGAGAAATGTAGTTGCACCTGTATTATGATGCAAATTATTCTCAAACCATCAACCCACACTTTTTTATGAAGGAAATAAAACTATAATTCAAAATATTGTTACATAACTCAATAAGAAACAAAGTAATTGAAATTCTAGAAAACAAACAGAGTATTATAGTGTTTGTGTTGAGTTGCAACAACGAGTTGCAATCTGCTATGGAAACCCAATGATTAGTAAGTTACAACAATTAATATTCAAAGTTGTAGCAAATACAATATTAGATTTACAAAAACCAATCTTTAGAGTTGTCGAAAAGGAAATATTATAGTCACAATTAATTACCGATTAAAGGAATTGTTTGAAATAAAAGAAATATGTAAAATATATTACAACTGCTCTATAAAGTACAAACAATGCCTAGTTAAGGAGGGGGCCTGACCTCCTTAGACGAGGCATTGATTATGAAAGCGATGAGGTGCTAGATACTCAACACACCATTGATTGAACAAGAATGAAAAATGAATTTATATGGTAGCAAACTAGAATTACAATAAAAGGCCCAGTTCTGATCAATCAACTACTCGTTTTTAATTTTCTCCCATAGATCAAAGACAACAACAATTTTATACATAAGGTGTTCTATCTAAATTAATCAAAGAAGTAGATGGATAGCCATGAGGATCAGGTTGTTCCATATTGTTACATTAACTTTCCAATAAATAGCAAGAATTGGGCACATATTGACTTAATTAGTTGTATAACATGTGGCGGTTGAGTCATTCATTCCTTCCTATTTACCTATTTGCCTTTGTCATTTTCTTGCATGAGGAGATTGGTTGCTTAACTATGTGGCTTGTCACACATGACAACTATTTATTTGAATGTGGTATTGTTACAATTGGCACAAAGTTACAACACTCCTCCTCCGAGTTACATCAACAATATTGAGTGAGTTGAGGCAACAACCATGTAGTGGAAGTTGGAGCAACGGGGAAAGTTACAAAAAGCGAGAGTTTCAACAATAAAGAGGTTTTTGTCACAACAACATGGAGTTGAGAGTCACAACGATGGTGAGTTGCGGCACAAGTAGTAGTAACTCAGTGTTGCAGCACAATTAGCAACAACTTAGAGTTTCAACACCTGTGTGTGGGAGGTACCTATGTAACTTTGTTCCTATATACTATTGTTAGCACAAAAAAGGCAGTAATATCCCGAAAATGCATAAGAATAAGTACTGAAATGATAGATTAAGGGGATAATTATACCTTGACAACAAATGCACCATTATAGATGAAAAGGGTATCATAATGAGATGGGAAAGGGAAATAGGTATTGTTTTGGATGGGTGCTAAAAACTTGTCAATTTGAGCACCTATCAATATCCAAGGTGAGAAATGATGACAAATAGACATGTGTTGACCCTTATATGGCTCAACTTGTTTAGCGTGTGAAGAATTGCAATGCCTTGGATAAACAATGCTCTTCTTCACTTTGCCTACAATATCATAAAATATGAAAATAAGCAATAAGCAGGGGTCCCACTTAATATGGGAGTTATTTAATGTGAGAAAGAAAGAAACAAAGTTTGAGTACAATATCGCATAAATCCAAAGAATACAGGGAATGTTCAACCCATGCATTTGTGTAATGTTCCCATGGAGGATAATATGGGGTCCCTAGGGAGGTATCTAATGGGCCTTTCAATTACCTTTCTAATCGGGCAGAAATACAACCAAAATTCTCTTCATTTAATTGTCAATTTGAGGTTCATATGCAACTTTTAAATTGTCATGCACCATCTATGCTAGTACAATCTTAAGTTGTAGTAACCTAAATGAGTGTCATGGAATAAGATACCGAGATGATTTCACAAGTCACCAAGGGAAATCTGCTTTCAATTCAATCCACACTTGTAGGAAAGTAAATCACACTTGCAAGAAGTAAATTGCACATGCATCTAAGGTGACTTGTTCCAATTGTTAAGATCATCTTGGTTACTATAACAGAAATGTAGTTGCACATGTAATATGATTCAAATTATCCTCAAACCATTAACCCACACTTTCTCACAAAGGAAATAAGACTATAATTTAAAATATTGTAGCATAACTCAATGAGAAACAGAGTAATTTAAATTTTGGAAAAGAAACAAAGTATTCTAATGCTAGTGTTGAGTTGCAATAATGAGTCACAATTTGCTATGGAAACCCAATTATTAGCCCACAATTAATGTTAATGCTAATGAGAAACTATAACAATAATTCCACACTAAGATTTGCACTAGTACACATTATTAGAGTTGCAACAATAAACTTGTGTTATCAAATTACAATAGTGTAATTTATCAAAGTCGCAACAACACAAAATGTTAAAGTTACAATAATCAATCTTCAAAGTTGTAGAAAAAGAAATATTAGAGTTACAAAAATCAATATTTAGAGTTGCGGCAAAGGAAATATCAGAGTCGCAACTAATTATTGATAAAAAGAATTGTTGGAAATAAAAGAAATATGTAAAAACATATTACAACTACTCTATAAAGTATGAAAAATACCTAGTTAAGGATAAGGAGGGAGTCCCACCTCGTTAGGAGATGCACTAATTACAAAAGTAGTGAGGCACTAAATACTCAGCACGCCATTGATTAAACATGAAAGAAAAATGAATTTATATTGTAGAAAACTATAATTACAATAAAAGACTCGGATATGATCGATCAACTACGCCTCTGTTAACTTTCTCCTTTAGCTCAAAGACAACATCGATTTTATACATAAGGTGTTCTATCTAAATTAATCAAAGAAGTAGATGGATAATTGTGAGGATCATGTTTTTCCATCTTGTTACATTAATTTTCTAATAAATAGTAAGAATCAGGCACCTATTGACTTAGTTAGTTGTATGATAGTGGTGGCTAAGTCATTTGTTCCTTCCTAAGTGCCTATTAGCCTTTGTCATTTTCTTGCATGAGGTGATTGGTTGATTGACTACGTGGATGGTCACAAATGACAATTATTTGTTTGAATGTAGTATTGTTACAACTGGCATGGAGTTACAATACTCTTCCTCAAAGTTTCATCAACAATATTGAGTGAGTTGCAACAACAACCATGTGGTGCAAGTTACAACAACGAGGAAAGTTACAACAAGCAAGAGTTGCAACATTAAAGAGGTGGTATTTGCAACAATAAGGAGTTGAAAGTCACAACTATGGTGAGCCACGACACAAGTAGTAACAACTCAACATTGTAGCACAAGTAACAACAACTTAGAGTTTTTTTTTTTTTTTTCCTACTGGTTCACGGGCCCTGGTCAGTGAGTCCTCTACTCCAGGTTCGAGAAATCTGGGTGGACCCCACCCGAAGGGGGTCCACCCCTCGGTCACACCAGACCTAACCCCAAGAGCTTTCGGGTTTCGACCCTGTGACCTCCCATTGGCGAGGCCCCGACTTGACCGATTGTGCTAACCCTTGGGGCTTCAACAACTTAGAGTTGCAACAACTATACTCAAGTAAAAAGTTGCAGTAGCTCGTACTTGGAAGATGCAACATTTATGTTTCGCGGACAGTTGCAACACCTGCGCTTGGGAGGTATCTATGTAACTTTGTTCATGTATATCATTGTTAGCACAAAAAGTCAGTAATATCCTAAAATTTCATAAGAATAAGTATCGAAATTACATATTAAGGGGATAATTATACCTTGATGAAAAATGCACCATTATGGATGAAAAAGGTATCATAATGAGATAGAAAAGGGAAAAAGGTATGCCTAAAGGTATTCGATGGGTGCTAAAAATATATCAATTTCAGCACCCATCAATATCCAAGGTGGGAAATGATGAAAATTTGACATATGTTGACCCTTATATGGCTCAACTTGTTTGGCATGTGAATAATTGCAATGCCTTGGATAAACTATGTTGTTCTTCACTTTGCCTACAATATCATAAATATTAAAATAAGAAATAAGAAGGGGTCCAACAAGGGGTTATTATAAACACTTGAGTTATATAATGTGGTTAATGACATTAATTAATTTTGATATTATTGATTTTAATGAGAGCACAAATGAAAAAATCAATAAGTGTTATAAAATGAGGACATAGCTATATGCATGTCCAAATAAAATATGGACATGAGGGTGCATACTTTTAGCATTGTACGAGCTTGGGTCGGCACTTACAACATTCGTATTGACCAGCCTATACCAAGACTTTCTGTTCAAACCTATACCAACAACTTGGCGTTAACAACCCTTTCAATATAGGCAGGCTCACTTACGAAACTTAGAGATTGGGCTTGGAAACAAACCACTTGCACGATTATTACTTAGCGGAAAGATCATCCCAGAAGCTCGCCCAGGAGCATTGTTTGAATAGGTCCTCCCAGAAGCATAGTCCCAGTATTAGTTAACCATATCTGGGAAGGTTATGATCCACCAGTTAGTGCCCTAGCAGGAAGGGCAGAACCAGTTACCTGACGGGGGGATGCCTTCACACCACCCATAGAGAGCTTTAACACAGATTGATTCTCTTTTATTACGATTCAAGGTACAGATCCGTGCATTTGTTGTTTGTTTGAGGGGAATAAAGAAAGCATTTCCTATCTATTTATTTATTTACTTGGTTAATTATTGATCTACATTTGTTCTTGAGAGAATTACATCTACGATAACATTTGATGGCCAATAGAAAATTCGAGGAATGCAAATATGAAATTTGAAAAAGAGGATGCATGCAAGGTGGTGAAACAAGGAACAATATTGAACATTTATTATGATGTGATTGAGAGAGATAAAGAATGATAAAAATAAAGCTAGAGAAAACTAGGGTTCATAAGTGAATTTCTTTGCAAGATTGTGGGGGTTCTAGAGGCAAGATTGAGTTTGTGAGTACCAAATCTCTAGTTGAAAGTGTTTTTGTGGCTTTTAAAGAGCTTGACATGTTATAGCTCATCACTTGGAAGAAACCACAACAATGAAGAGGTATGTAATCGTTCTTCATTGCATTATTTTAAAGAACATTACTATTGATTGTTTGTATATTGTAAAGTTTTTTCTCTGCTTTAGAAATCATTGCCTATTTTTTTTCCTATGTGCATTGTAAAATCAAACGCATTCCTCTCATCTTTGCTATGGATAAATTACAAGCTCATTACAATCTATTTTGGCTTCTAAATTACTCACATTCGCGTGTTGGGCTTAACCTCCACAAACAAATTGTTCGTTACCATTCCTTCATGCATGCCAAAAATCCCAACACATTGAGGATAAAAAAGGCGGAAAATTGAGTATGTAAGCTCTAGTACAACTCAAAACTTACTTGGGTTAAAAACTAATTTTCATACCATTTCACCCAAATTTGTTATCTTGCAAATAATAATGGTTAATTTGAATTCAAAAGAGTTTTACCTTCCTCAATTACGACTAGTAAAAAATGAAAATTTTCCATTGAAACCATTACCATATAATGTTGTACAAGATTTTAATCGTTTACTTTCATCAATACTCATTTCATGTGAAAGAAAAATATGGTGAAAATGCTCTCGGAAAATGATACAAGTTTGGTTTGTAAATTAAGTTTATGGGCATAAATGGAATGCTTTTTCACATGGTTTGATTACTTGTGAATCCATTCATTGTACTAACACATAATTGGCTCTTTGACTAGAGCTTTGTAAATTACAATGATATGCAGTTAATTATGGTTTTGTCTCTCTTTATTTTGCATGTAAAGATAATTTTCAAGTGTCATGGTTGAGATATGGAAATGACCAGTTGGCTTACATGTAGGCATGAGTTTTTTCTCTTGAGGATCAAGAGGTTCCCAAAGAGGGAAAGGGTGAAGACTAAATGCAATATGGAAGGAAAGGAGAAACAAAGGAAGAAATTTCTCATATTGACATGTTTCTTGAGATATCACTATACTATTCTTTACTTTGTTATGTTTGAAGGGACATATTTGTAGATCATCTATTTTTTACCATTGGGTGATGCTTTTTTATTTTGACACTCGATATGCTTTAAAGACTAATATTATGCTTTTGTTTTCCATATGGGAAACCAAAGAGTTTTGTTGACATTTTTGAAAAAATTATCTTTATGAATGCATATATTTATGGTTTCAGGATACTACATTTTAGTGATTAATTATCAAAGTAGAAGTTACAAGGAAAATTCATTTCTTATTTGGAGTTATAAGTAGTTTTATGGTTAAAACTAGTGGGACACCTACTTATTTTGATTAAAGATATTATTACCTTTTATTTATATAAAATTATTCTAATGATTCCATTCCCCCAACCTATTTTCATACCCATTAAGTGGTTGAAAATATTAATAATTAAAAAATACTAAAGGAGAGCAATATAGAAAGGAAGGAAGAAAATCAATGGGACAAGAGGGAAATATTTTCACCCGAGGTATGTTGAAGTTTTGAGAGTCGTTGCTATTGATTTCTTTATTCATGCTTTATATTTCAATGTGTTTATGACTTTGTGGATAACAGGGTGTGTTCTAGTGAATGACACAAAAGGCAAACTGAGACTAGCTTTTGGTTCATTTAAGGTGTTTATTATGTGTATTTTTGTTTGCACTAATTATAAGCTTTGAGTGTATTCATTGCTAATTTGTGTATATTTTGCAGAAAATCAACTATGCATTGCATTATCCTTGAAGTGGTCAAAGTAGACTTTTGAATTCTTCATTTGCTTTTATGGCATTCGATGAATTTTCTATGGATCTATGGCATCTAAAGTTGTTTGAAAATTCCCTAGTTCAAGTGCTCGCAAGGATTTGTCGATCCAACCTATCTAAGGTATGAGACTAAATATTGACAATAGAAAACATCACAAGTACATAAAAGAAATAATCTAGAGGAAAAAATAATATGAAAAGATCTTAATTATTTGTATTAAATGGTGAAAAGTGTCATAGGACTACATATTAAGAAACTTCGTGGCTTTCACAATGATGAAGGACCATATTTATATTATTTACCATGCCTTTTCACCTAGAATCATACACTTCTGTTATATTTTTAATACCATGGGTTACAAAAAAACACCAATCAATACCATAAATCACTATGGTGAAAATTAATGAATGGTCATATATGGCAAAAGCTAATTGTGTGATTAGGTTCTTATTTTGTATTCTTCCACCTTTCAAATACCATGGGTGGATACCATGGTTTACCCAAATGATGGGCTTGTAAAAAACCAATAGTAGAAAAAAAGTATTGACCATGGTGATTCACCCATATCCACTTAGATCAATCCTCCCTCCTTTAGAGGCAATGGTAACCATTACTTCCAGTTCCCTCATCATATGGGGAGACTTCTTCTGAATTTGGCTCCTAGCGAGCCACTTGCCTTAGTGAAGAAGTTGCTCCGCTTTGACAAGTTAATAAAGTTGTATGTTATGATGACAAGTATCCTTCATCTTGGTGTCTATAATTTAATCATTTTTAGCATGTTTAATGTAGTTTAGATTGAGTTCTATGGGGGCCAATTGCTCGACTGCCTCTAATATGTCCAACAAAGGTGGAAAATATGGTCGAAGCAACTCTATATTAAACATTGATTGCAAACCAACAAAAGGGGGAGTACTCAATTCTCACTACAGTTGTTGATAGATAGTATCAGAGAGTGTTTCACTATAATAGGCCACTGAATGCTTTATTATGTGGGGACTGCACCAATAACATAATATCAATCTCAAACCATTGTCACATGTTTCGTAGTGTGAGGATTAGTGTAGAATAGAGTAGGGGTTTCAGATCCTTGAATGTTTTATGTTGTGATTCAAACCAAGAAAACTTTGTTTTAGTTCCGCCCTAGGTCACTTGACTCAAGGCCCAAGCGATATGAGAGAACCCCAACATGAATCTTTTGTAGAAGTTAGCAAGACCCAAGATTTGTGAAGCTCTTTTAGGGTCGTCGAGGTTAGCCAGTACTGAATGACTTGGATCATGTATGGGTCCACGTGAACTCCGTGTCCATCTAGATTGTACCCCAAATACTAAGTTTTCTACATGCCAAATGAGAAATTTGTAAGATTGACATACAACTTGTGTTGTTAGAGGGTGCTAAAGACCTAATGAATGTGTTCCAAATGTTCTTCCTAGGTTCTGCTGAGGATGAGGATGTCTTCCAAATACACAACCACAAAAGAGTTTGTGGAAGGTCATAGAGTATCATCCATCTTCCTCATGAACATTATTGGAGAATTAGTCAAGCCAAAGGGCATGTTAAACCACTCAAAAAGGCCTTCTTTAGATTTGAATGTTGTTTTCCATACATCATTTTACTCAATTGGAACCTAGTGGTAGCCTAACTTCAGATCAATCTTACTAAACAACTTGGCAAATTTTAGTTGATAACAAAGACCATAAATCTGAGGGATCGAGTATTTTTTCTTGGTAATGATTTTGTTCAGGGCTATAGAATATAGAGTCTCAATGTCCCATCCTTCTTTTTCACTAACAAAATTAGGTTCCTGCAAGGTAAGGAGCTCGATTGAGTGTGGCCCTTTTGGATGAGCTCATGAATCTAACATTCTATTTCCTCATTTTCCAAGAGAGAGCTTCTATACATTGGGCCATTAAGTAAAGGATCACCAAATATCAACTCAACTGAGTGTTTGACCTAGTAGTGTAGAGGAACCCCCATAGGTGAAGCAAAGATATATGTATATGATTTTACAATCTTGTCCACATGCTTTTGTTATGTAGACAACCCATGTGTTGAGGTTGTAGTGGTTGCGACAACCTTCCTTTCACCTTATAACCACACCATGAAGAGGACAAACTTTGTATTCTAAGAGATTACCTTTTGGAACTATTTTGCTAATATTAATGAAATTGCAGCAGTTGGAACTACCTTTGGTACCATGTGTATTTGATTCCTTAGAGTGATAATGACACTATGTGAACAAGATTCGTAAATAATATGGAATTTGCACATACAAGTTTGTCCTAAAAGAACATCACAAACTTCAAGTGGGGCAACATCACACAATACCTCATCTTTGAAAAGCTTGATGTTGTTAGACAGGGAATACTGTTGGATGATGCAAATTTCTCATCGATGGACCCAATGGTGTATGATTGGGGGTATGGCACTATCGACAACTTCAATCTCTTGAGAATCTCAGCTAAGATTAGTGATGCAGGAGCATTGGCTAAGAAACATCATTATATTTTAGTAGACATAGGGGATCTTGTATTTTCAAGGAAGTTGGATTCCTATGTATGTAATTATTAATGTTTTGAGTGGTTAGAGTAGGAATTAATTAGATAAGTGTGAGGGTATTTGTAAATGCTCTCGAATGTAGGAGAACATGAGTGATTAATGACGATGAGAGAGTTGGAAATCAATTGTAACACTTATTAGTCTCATGATTCGAGGAGCTAGAGAGGATTCTTAGGGATAAGTAGGAGTTAAAAGTGGACTTAGAGGATATTGACGAGTTAGTTCAGCAGATTAAGGATTTGAACTAGAATTAGTTCAACACAACCGTTTTATATAAATGTAAGCCTAAAAATCATAGAGCGGCGAGTCAATCAGTAGTTAGTCAGTAGCTAGTGAGTTAAAGGGTCAGATTGTAAGCCTACGGGCAAGAGAAGAAAGGCCACTGATAAAAAAATCAGGCCAAGGAGAGAGACTCTTGTGTAAACACTTGTTTATTAATACAGACAACTCGATTCGGAGTTTTATAATGCGTATTGTGTAACTAAATGATATTTTGTGTGTGGTTAGAATAATTCAGTGTAACATCAATTAGAGGTACAAAGCCAAAAGTGAGGCGAGATACAAAGAAGCATAACAAAAAAACTTCTAGCTGTGGTTGGGTAGAAGTTTTTGAGGCAGCTCCATAGTCGTGATTGTGGGTAGAGTTGGCTTAGAGATAACAATTCCAGCAAAAGGAGTGTTGGGTAGAATTGTTAGCCAACGAATGGTTTGATGCGAGAACCATAGAACTTGTGTTTCGGCTTTGTACACATGGACACTACAAAATAAATCCTTTAGTGTTATAGAGAAGGCGGAGGAGCATAAAGGCACGAATGTAGTTAAATTAAGGAGAGAAATTGTGTCGGAACAACGAAGGACTAGAACCTTGAAGAAGTGAAAACATCGAAAACCATTGAAGAAATGGCATAAAGCCAAAGTAAAGTGTAGAGGGGGTAGAGAGTGTAAGGAAATCTTGATTGTAGTTGAAGTCCCATAATAAATCTCAGTCGTCGAACACAAAAATCAATGCCACATCACAATCAACAGCGGGATTGGGCTGATTATTAACCTGTGTGCTAGTTGAAGGGTTGCAGATCATAGGATCAAAAAAACTTGTCATCCAACGGATATCAGGCTGTAATTTGATCGAGTGTTAACGACGAGGGCGGACCTGAACTTCTGTAGATCGAGCGTTATAATTCCCACCAGGTCCGGAAAAGGCATTAAACCTCACGTACGTGTTCCACCCGATATCGTTTTGGACAGTTAAATCAAGCGGATCCAGATCAACGGTCACAAAGCGTCGGGTTAGTTTGGTGACTGGGAAAAGACATCAGATGTTGGATCGAGGACAAGATTGACAGTGGAGAAAGATCACGATAAATATTTGTGAAGAAGGCAGACCCGAGGAGGTTATAGGCGCGAATTTAAGTTATTTGAAGTCCGGTTGGGTTGTCGCATGTTGCATGCAAGAGGCGATGGAGGCACAGGATGGCTTGATGTGATAATGTGATATTACGATCAAGAGAAGCATCGAGTAATGTGTGAAGACCGAGGAAAAGGCGAATAACCATAGTTATAGAGTGGAGTTGGCTATATATGTGCGGGCTTAAGGATTGGGTTGAGTTTAATGAAGGGTTGAGTATAGAGTCCCGATAAAAGAATTAATGAAGCTTTAGACTATAGGAAGTCTAAAGAAATGTTTTCGCATGAGGTTTAAATGAAGGGGCCTTAACCTTAGTTTATGAAGGTTTGACCAAGCTGGTCATTGTAATTCCTGGGACGAATGATACTATGCATCTTTATATGCACACTGTGGGTATCGCAGGTTTTTCCTACGTCAATTAGGTTCTTTTGGTTCCCACTATCAAAAACGGTAGTGGGGTCCCCTTCACCCACATTTATGAATAGAAGAGGCGCTCTCCCTCCTCAGACTCATTTAAATATTTTGATTGGATCTTTGTGGTCATGATGGTAGCATTGGGTTTTGCATAAATGATTATCTTCGCTTTATCTTGCTCTGAATCAAAATCTGCACCATTGTCTATTTTCTCTCTTGAAGCTCAACTGACAATGATTTTTTTGAGTGGCATTCATTAGTGTTATTCCAAGGGTTTTTGTGGAGCTCACACCACTTTTTGGTGTCCTTCTTCGACATCTGATTACCCTTATTTCCTGCAACTTGGGCTAGTTTTCTTAAGGTTGGCTCTCCTTGCTTTTTCCCTTGTTTTGTGAGTTAGGGCCTCCTTTTCGAGGCTTCTATTGCAACGGATTTGCAAACCCAAAATCTTGCTTATTCTTTTTGTGAAACTTATACTCGAGTTTAACAACATAAGTGACTCCTAGTGAGGAGATGTCTAGGAAATCCATCACCATTTGGATGTACCTATGTAGGGTACCATGGTACTTCAAAAATGGGTATTGCTTAGAGTCTTTGATACACAACTATGAGTGCAGGGTATGGAAATTATTGGTGTACCTTGGCGTAATCAGATCCCTCTCTTGTCACAGAGTTGTCCATCTTGGGTATTCATCATCATAGTTCCCTATAGGGTAGAATTGTTCCTCGATTTCATCCACAAAAGGGGCCTAAGTGTTGGAAACCAGGACAATACTGAGAGGGGGGTGAATAAATATTGTAGGAATTTTTTACCGAGTGAAAACTTTCTTTTACTTTGTGCAATAATATTGGAACACAATTAAATAATTCAACAATTAATTTAAATAAGCATAACAGGAATCAATATCAACAATCTCAATGGCACACACAGAGAACAATTAAATTTTCAAAATTGGTCTTCAATTCATTCATAGGGCAAGCTACAACTTCTTGTTACAATTATCTGGCTATGTAGGGTACCATGGTACTTCAAAAATGGGTATTGCTTGAAGTCTTTGATACACAACTCTGAGTGCAAGGTATGGAAATTATTGGTGTACTTTGGCGCTATTAGATCCCTCTCCTGTCACAGAGTTGTCCATCTTGGGTATTCATCATCATAGTTCCCTACAGGGTAGAATTGTTCCTCGATTTCATCCACAAAAGGGGCCTAAGTTTTGGAAACCAAGACAATACTGGGGGGGGGGGGGGGTGAATAAATATCACAGGAATTTTTTTACCAAGTGAAAATTTTCTTTTACTTTGTGCAATATTATTTAAACACCATTAAATAATTCAACAACTAATTTAAATAAGCATAACAGGAATCAATATGAACAATCTCAATGGCACACACAGAGAACAAGTAAATTTTCAAAATTGGTCTTCAATTCATTCATAGGGAAAGCTACAACTTCTTGTTACTATTCTCTGGCTACAACCATAAGGAAGCTACAACTCCCTGATTTATCAGCTAAAACTAAATGGAGGTTACCCAACTGTTTACCAACAACCACTAGAAGGAGCACCAACCCCTAATTTGCAAGATACAAATTGCTAGACAATCAATGGTTAATCTTTCATCCATTTTCACACTACATCCATGAACGAATTATCTGATTTCAAAAATAATCTTACGTCAATCATCACTCAAAATCACCTACAACCATACCAACACCTCACTTCTCTAGATTCTCAAAAGCTTCAGATTTCTCTTTGAGGAAGGCAAACCACATCATCTTGTTCAAATCATCAATTATTAGCATGAAATATAATCTACCTGTGGATGACTGCATTCTAGATGGTTCATATAGATCCATGTGTACCAATTGCAACGACTTTGATGATGATTTCTCCTTTTCCTTAAATTGAATTCGAGCCTGCTTTCCTAGTTGTCAAGATTTACAAATTGTATTATCTGGTTTTGAGAGCTTGGGAAAATCCTTGAAAACATTCTTCTTGCTTAGCTTGACTATCTGATCAAAGTTCAGATGTCCAAGCCTTTTGTACCATAACCAAATCTAATTTATCTTTGATAAGCAACACCATTGTGTCTTCTCTTTGAGCACATAGACATTATTGTTTATTCTCACAACCTCAACAATTATCTCACTTGTACTTGTGGACTTGATTGGAAAATTTTTGGCTTTAAAAATCACATCATAGCGTTGATTAGACATCTGAGATACACTAAGCAGGTTATGCTTCATCCCATCAACATATAAAACATTTTTAGATTTACCTTTTCCATTTGATATACTAGCTACTCCATTTGCAATTATTTTGCTAGGAGCATTGGTTCTAAAAGTCAGATTACCTTTGTCAATTGGTTTCCATGTCAAAAACTTGCTTCTATCTCCTGACATATGCTTGGAACATCTAGAGTCCACATACCAATAGCTCCCACCATTCTAAGCATACAAAGCAATATCACATTTGCTTTGATTTCTCCCTCCTTTTTTTTTTTTTTTTTTTTTTTTTTTTTTTTTTTTATGCCAAATTTTACCTTTAAAACATTACACTCATAATTCAGGGGAGTAAAATAATTATTGTACCTAGGTCTGCCTTTCCTTTGTTGAAGCCTTCTCTTGGATCCGAGACTCCTATACGGTAGATTGACTTTACAATTTACTACTCTGTGGCCATAGTTATGGCATGTAAAACAACACCCTGGGAAAATATCAGTGTACCTGGAAGATTGTCTTCTACGCTGAACTAAATTATGGGTAATTTCATTTGCTTGGCCAACATTCTTCTTTTGTTGCTATTGATTTTATGGATTTGAACTTTGGGCGGCATGTCTCCCTTTTGCTATTGTGCATACCCCTCTTTTGCTGGAACAAAGTTAAATTCCTTTATATTTTTAATTCTACTACTGCATTGGACTCAACTTCAAATCCAAGGCCACTACGGTATAAGGAGGCTCATTGTGATTCAAATATCTCATTTAAATACTCAGTTCCTTTTCCAAATTTTTGATTGAAAATCAACTGCATTTTGGTCTTATCCAACTCCTTTCTCAAAAACACGACTTCTCCTTCCAGCTTCTCACATGATTTCAATTTTTGGTTTAAGTATTCTTGAATTTTCTTACCTTCTTCTATTTGCAAAAGTAATGGCTTAACAACCTCAACCTTTTATTTTGTCAAGGACTCATTCAAGACTTTGTTTTTCTTCCTCAACCTTTATATTTCATCAAGATCACTTACCAGTTCTCCTTCAAGGTCTACTTCTCCTTCTTCATCATTAGAATTAATAGCCTCAACTTGCAATTTTCTATGGCCATCAACATAAATTCTTTGGAGCTGTCGTCATCTCTGTCCTCATTTGAGGATTGGCTAGGTTCTCTTTCCGAGGAACTGTATTCTTTAACATAAAAACATCTCTTCTTAGTCTTTTTTTGTCCTTTTGAACCTTCTTGAAATTTTCTTTAGGATTGTAATCCTTCTTTTTCTTTTCACGACACTTTGATGCATAATGACTAACTTTTCCACAATTAAAACATTTGAATGGTAACTTACCTTTATACTTGCCTTATCAGCGCTTATTATTGTCACAAAGTTTGGTTCATCTCCATCTAATTCACAACATGAGTCATCATGCTCATCCTTTAACTTCTTTTTTGCTTTGAAGGTTGATTCTTTGGGCTCAAAATTGCCTTTAGAAATCCTCATCTCATAGGCAGTGATTATTCCAAGGAGTTGATCTAAAGTGAGATTGCTTATATTGGTCATTTATTCAATGGCTGACACCTTTGGATTAAACCTATCAAGAAGTTATCTTAACTTTTTGAACTACCATGGCTTCATCTAGCTTCTCATCAAGCCCTCTTATGGTATTCACAACTTCAACAACTCTCAAAAAATAATTTGCAATATATTCATCATCATGCATGCTTAAAGATTCAAATTTCATCCTGTAACCTTGGATTTTATCTTTCTTTACCTTGATGTCTCTTTCATAGCAACTACTCGTCTTGTCCTAGATAGCTTTGGCAGATGTGCAATCCATTACCTTGACAAGCTCTGATTTAGGTAGACCAAGAAGCAGAGCATTCATTGTCTTAGGATTGCATGTGAATTCCAACTTTTGATGTTTCGTAACCACTGCTGGAAGCATTTGATATGCTTCTTCCACAACATCCCACACATCAATTCCAAGTGATTTGATGTAGGTCTTCATACTCGCTTTCCAAAGCACATAGTTTATTCCATTGAACATTGGTGCCATGTTGGTAAAACCTCCTTCCTGGTTTTCCATGGTCCTTGATCTTTCTTAAGTTATTAAACTAATTTGAAGTAACTTAGCTCTGGTACCAATTGTTGGAAACTAGGACAATATTGAGAGGGGGGGTGAATGAGTATTGAGGGAATTATTTACCAAGTGAAAATTGTCTTTTACTTTGTGCAAGAATATTGGAACACCATTAAATACTTCAACAATTAATTTAAATAAGCATAATAGGAACCAATATCAACAATCTCAATGGAACACACATAGGACAAGTAAATATTCAGAATTGCTCTTCAATTGATTCATAGGGCAAGCTACAACTTATTGTTACAATTCTCTATCTACAACCAACTAGAAGCTACAACTCTTTGACTTATCATATACAACTGAATGGAACTACAACCCCAATTGTTTACCAACAACCACTGGAAGGATCACCAACCCCTAATCTGCAAGCTACAACTTTCTAGATACTCAATGGTTCATCTTTCATCCATTTTCACACTAGAGCCATGCATGCTTTCTATGCTTTCAAAAATAATTATAATTCAATCATCATTGAAAATCACCTACAACAACACCACCATACCAACACCTCTCTACTCCAGAAGCTTTGTCTCAAAAACATACAACCTGCTTGCTCAAGCCTTGCTTATAAATATTTGTGCTTTTCTATTTATGGCCTTTTCACTTTTCTTGTATAGTTGCATGAATTCTTATTTTTTCCTTTGTCCTATTCAGTTCATTCTTCTAAACGTGTTCATTAAATTCTTAGTATTTGATCTACAATTTTGGGCTCAATCTCTGAGTCAAACTTTTGTTTCCTGCTTATTTTATCATTCTAGTTGTTTATCAGAGTTTAGCCGAGGTTTACTAATCTTAGCAAACTTCCAAACTTAGTTAAAACTTCCAAAACTGGATTTTAATAGGTAGTTCTACCAAATTGGGTTGCCAACTCATTCATGCAATTTAGCAAGTTGTTGTTTCTTTTGGCTTAACTGTCAAAAGAATGTTAAACTAAGTTACCGACTCATTCTATCTATGCATGTGCCTCATGCACTTAATCATTGGCCCAAAGCCTTTTTACATGTTGTTATTACTTAACCTAGTTGCTCCACCAAACAACCACTCCACGAGCCTTTTCACTTTATTAAAGAAAATATGTCAAAATTTGTTGAAATTCACCTTTAGCCCATTTACCTTAAGTGTTGAGGGTTTTCCTCATGTCACCGTGTCTTGTGACCGACGAAGTAACAAGGGAAAGTGGTGATTGAGTGTCCTACACAATACCATGATGGTATTGAAAACCACCCTCAATGGTTCTTGAAATCGGGGAGAGTGCCCTAAAAATAACTGAGTCATAGATCACAATTTGTGAAACCACCTTCTGGGACCACCTTGTTCATTAACATTCGACAAACTTTTTTCCACCATTCACCGCTTGATACATTGTAGCCAATCTGCATCGTTGATTGTGATTGACTGTCACGCACCCACGAGATTCTGACCCTTTGGGTATGCCTCTAGGGTGACATCATGCTGATGTCATCCATGCCACATGTCCACATGTGATATGTCCACGTGTCACCCATTTATGGGCCTTTTAGTTACCCGAAAACACCAAAACTACTTTCCAATATCCTCCTCCCAATGGGAGGTTGCTGATGTCACTTGTGACCAATAACATGTTTCCACCTATCTTATTGGAGGAGAGAGAAAGGGTCCCTCGATCCTTGGTTTTGTAGACAATTTCTTATGTAAATGGTTCTATGCCCAATGCGACTTGCTACCTCTTCTAATTCCCAAAGCCCTCAATCTCGACGCTTTCCATAATCTTAATTATAAAAAAGTTACAGGATTTTATGGTTCTGACATATGCCACCATGGTATACTCCGTTGTTATGTGCTAGCAAAACCTTTGTTATGGGTTTTATAGTTGACGTCCCCTGCTAGCCTGCTACCCCATCTCCCCTTTATAAATTAATAAATATTTACAGGGTTATGAGCTTCTAGGTTTCCGAGGTTCCAAGATTTTGGGCTTGCTACTCTAGCTTATTGTTGTTATGGGCTTTTGAACTTCTAGGGTTCCGAGCCTTTCAAGGTTCCGAGAGTTTGACTTTTGAAATCCCAACTTTGACTACCTCTATCTTTTGATCTAGGAGGCCATTTGTAGACTTCTTCATACCATTGGAAAGCTCTTTCAGAGAAATTTCCAATTGAGTGGGACTAATGTAGTCTTTGAGCTCCATTTATGCCTAGAAAATGGCTTCAAACTCTATGTTAGTCTTTTCTCCTTGACCCTTCTTCTTGTGCCTCAAATCCGTTCTTCTGAGACACATGTGCCACATGCTAACACCATTTTCAACCATATGCTTAATGGACACCCTTTTTACATTAGTGACTAGCCTATTGACATCAATCACAACATATTTCTAACACAAAGTGGGTCCTACATTGAACATCACATACTCGTCTTCGCTATGTGTCTCCTAGTAACCTTGCCAACAATCTTTAATATGGGGAAGGGATTGTAGGAGCATGAAGGTGATTGTCTCATTATCGGAAGAAAAAAATTGTACATAATAGTAACCCCCTAATAGATTTAACCATTTATCCAAAGCATATGAATCTATTTAGCCTTCAAACAAGGGGATATAAAATTTAACTTGTCCCTTGAAGGGTTTCACACCTCCAAAATTTCAACTTGTTGAAGGTGCCTTAACTGTTGTTGGTAGTCATCTATGAAACTAAGTTAAATTGATCATCATCTAATTCTTGTATCACATGAGTGCTTCCTTGAGCAACAACTTGATAAGATCTCTTACTCCATTATTTCTCTTTTCTTCCACCATGGGAGGTTGCTTGGGTTGGAAAGAGTAGTTGTCCTCGAGCAATACTAGCTTGAGATTCAACTCTCTATACCTTGACCTTGTTGAGGACATGCGTTGGGGAATGAAAAGGGGCATATTTCTTTTATACCATTGATATGGGTTGTCTGAGGCATGAGACTAAATATTGACAACCAAAAACATCACAATTGCATAAAAGAAATAATGTAGAGGAAAAAATATATTATGAAAATATGTTAGTTATTTTTATTAAATGCTAACAAGTGTCATAGTGGTACAAAATGAGAAATTTCATGGATTTTACAATGGTGAGAGCCTGTATTTTTAAATTTTTATTTTTATTTTTCGAGGAAAGAAATCAGCTTCCCTCTCATCTCAAGGGCTAGAGTGAGGTTGTTGGTAGCAAGCCAACCCACCAGTATACTCACTTAAAAGTTCACAAGACTTGAAGTCATTACAACAATATTCATAGGCAAACATGCATTACAACTCATCATGTCACTTGTGGGGGATTTGAACCTAGGTGAGGAAGATAACAACCATTCTACGCAATCACCTAAGATAACCCCGATTGACAAAAAAATTGGGCTTCGGGGATTGCACTGGGAAACAAATCAGAGTCCTACTACACCTGAAGGCAAGAGAGAGGTTGTTGGTACCTGGTCAACCCATGGTATAGACTTAGTTAAGAGAAAAACATAATTTCTCTATTCCAGAGCTACAATATGTCAAATTATGAGACTAGAACGTAGGTGGGGAGGATCACAATGATACCACCTAATCACCCAAGCTAAATTAAATTGACAAAGGCTCATATTGATATTACCTATGGTGCCTTTTCATCCAGAATCATGCAATTTCATTGTATTTCAAATACTATAGCTAAATACCACATGTTACAAAATGACCATGGGTGAATACCATAAATCACTATGGTAAAAACTAATGAATGGTCCTATATGGTAAAAGCTAATTGTGTGACTAGATTTTTATTTTGCTTTCTTCCACCTTTCAAATACCATGGGTGGATACCATGGTTACCCAAACCATGGGCTTGTACACCACCAATATTAGAAAATGATTATTGACCATTGTGATTCACCCACATCCACCTAGATCATTTGTAAAAGTCGTTGGTTCAATATTTATAACTTCTTATCAATAAAGGATCATTACTCTCAATGTTGATTTTAGTTCTTGTTTAAACCATTTTATATTTTGAATATATGTTTTGAATATGTGTGTGTATACACACACACACACATATAACAATTAGCTCAATTAGTTGAGTCCATGTCATTAAAGAACCTTTGCTATTAAGAGGTCACAGGTTCATTTCTCTCAATGCTGTTGGGGTCAGGCTCCATGGTTGAGCTAGTATTGGAAGTGATCCCTTTATGTGGATTTTCCTAGTGTATATATAATATATATATATATATATAATATATATATATATATATATATATATATAAACACTCACAAACACACGCAACCAAAATAATTATTTTATGGAGAATCAATAACTTCTATTATTATACCAGGTACAATATTTTCTTAAATGACATAAATGGGCCAATTAAAACATGTCTTGAGAGACTTGAACCCACTTTTCTAGGGAAACAAATTGTTTTCCAAACCACTCGAGTTAATATCCTTTGACTTATGTGTTGTATTAGTCAATATACTTCTTTTTATTTATTTTCCTTTGTATACACACACACACACACACACTTATATCCTTGAATCAAGATTTCTCATGGGATCTCTTTTCATTCTAAATTAAGGTTTTAAACCCAGGGTAATAATCCCACCTACTTTACTTAACCTTATGAGGTTTGAGGTGTTTTTGTACAAATCTTTATTTGTGCATCAATAACAAATAGTGTAAAGAAATAATTGTAAGAAGGCTTACTAGAAATTTCCTCCACTAGAATGTTCCTAAGAGATTTTTTTGTAAACTAAGTAGATTCTATTGCTAATTAGAAAAAATATGCACCAGCATAGTTAAAACTATTTTCGCCACGGTCTACCATTAGGGAAACCAAACCAACAATGAAAATGTAGATTGTGAGTCCAAAAAATTACATACATATTGCAATGGATAAGAGTATGACCAAAATCATCAGAACATAAATTATAATAGAAAAACACCTGAGTAACTAGGTTGTCGTTACACTTTTGAAAGTGTATAAGCACTAAAACAGACTTTATAAAAAAAGGATAGAAGTGTTGTAAGCCACATAGAAACCAATGTCGATCATATTGAAGTGGATACCTCAATTTTTGTTGCAGGCGTACTCGAGGAAGCTAGTCCTTTTCCCTTGGAGATGAGGGCTTTAAGACAATTAAGTTGTTTAGCCATGTCTCGGTGCTCTAGAAATAGGTGCCTTATGTATGATTAAAGAATATTGAGCTGGAAGGAGATCTTGCTTTTGTGTTCCTCTTTATCTACTAGGGCCTTTTCGATGAGCATTTTCATGTGCGAGTAGACCTCTATTGTGCACATACTCTGGTTTTGACGACTGCTAGTATGCCTCGGGTCAGGTAACCAATTAGAAATTTGAGATAGAATGTCCTCATTAGAAAGGGAGTCTCTTTCATTCTTGGTTTCAGTTGTTTCATGGTCCATCATGTACCTGATAAGTTCAAGACTGGACTCTTGATAATGTTGGGCAGCATTCTGAGCACATGTGAGTTCTCTAGAGCTTCTAGCTCCTTTGCCAGTGGAACCTTTACGACATTGCATGTGTTGTCTCGACATGCTAGACTTGAGGGGGATGAGCTCGAGGGAGTAAAGACAATGTCGATGTTGGTGGGTGGTAGATGCGCAGATAAAGAAAAGGGATGATTGAAGTTGTCAGGTGAAGAGTTTGTGTCTGCAGAGTATGGCACAGGAGCGAGTTGTGGACATCCAAGGCGATTGTAGTTGCAAAAGGAGGGTTATGGCGGCATTAAAATCATAAAGCTAAGGTTTTGAAAGCAAGAAGTATCTACTGGAAGAGACACGCCAATGGCAAGTGAGAAAACCTCTGAAGGGGCAATGGATCACAGAGAAAGTTGTGAAGACAACAAAATTTTGAAGACTTGGCCACAAATTACTAGGGGTGGTTGAAACTGAAAAATCAAATGCATGAGAGAGACATGGTAATATGAGCTGATATATGAAATACAATCTGACTTGGTCATACTAGATTGTACCCTATAATAAGACATACTCTATAATAAAAAAATTCTTTTTTTAGTGTGTATAATTTAGTTTTACTCCATCAATTTTTTTGGAGAAAGTGAATGGTGTATCTTTCTACAATCTCATGCTATCTTAACATGCCCCATGTTAAGTAACTTAGCAAATATACATTCAAAAATTAAATTAGGTCTTTTTGTTGAGGTCTAAAGCACATCTTAAACTCACTCTTATGGAAAATACTATTTTTGGTTTTGCTGCTCTTAGACACTTTTCTTTTTCTTTTTCTTTCTTGTAGTTTTAAAAGCTACATTCTTCAAAATTTCATCAAGAGTCGATAAGCTAGCAAAATTTTTGACTATTTTTCTAATTTTTTGCTAAGATTTCCATTTTTTGCCTTTAGAAACCGAGTTTTGGCCTTGATGGGAAAATTTTCAAACTCATGTTTTTTAATTATTGTAGTGATTTTCAACATAAAATGTTCTTGGCACTATTATGAGGTATTTAGGGAGAAAAAATTTAGTTTGCACCTAGACAAACTTGTGAAATCCATTATAAAGGGCATATTCCAAATATTTGAAAGATTGTTGAATTTTGTTGCAACTTTGTTGTGAGGAAACATTTGAATCTTGCCATACAAAAAAATAAAAAATAAAATAAAAAATTTCAAAGCTCCACCACAAACCCTTTCACTCAACAAACATTGCTAACATTCCTCAAAACCATAATCCTAAGATCTAGAACCGAATCTTTCATGAGAGTGCATAACTATTGGGACATATTTTGAAGAAAGCATTACAAGCTTTCATTCATAAAGGCTCAAGTTATAAACATTTGGCGTAATATTGTAAAGATTCATGTGACATAAAGTTTTCTTCATTATGGTAAAATTTGGAATATTTGCTACAACAATACAATGTAAGGCTTATAAATACCTCACAAGGCCACGACATGAAAACTTCAAAACACTATTGCAAAACAATGCTTGGTATTTGTTAGGATCACATGATGTTGGAAGTTCTAAATATTTGTGCAGATAGTAAATATTTCTAAGATTCATTGATATATAATGTGGCAATAACAATCATGTAAATTTACCATTATCAAAACACTTTAAGTTATTGTTGCAACACTATTGTGGTACTTTGACATCCACCACAAAGCTATAACAATGTATCTTCGAAATTCACTACAACATAAAATAAATAGTTTCCCATCACAATATATAACCGCCTATAAAATATTGAGTCTAGAACGAAACTGCAATATTGAAACCTTGATGTGACTTTTGGGAAACTACACAAGTCTATTGCACCACTACACTGACAAATCTAAGATTTTCATTGCAACAAGATGAAATTTGGAAGATTTAAAAATATTTGACAATGGAGTTGGTGAATACTTAAAAGCCACATAATTTCACTCTAGTTTTTTTTTTTTAATCTCTTGTGCAACACTAGATGGAGCAAGTTTTATAAGTGGAACACTAGTGAAATTACATGATGAATTGGTAGCCAAAACTCAAGGTATAACTTATGGAGATAAAAGCTTGATAGAAACGTCCCATTTGCTTATATGATCATAAAGACTCGATTCTTAAGGTTTTAAAATAGTTGTTTTTTTAACCTGGAATCTAGTAATGTGTTTGTTTATGTGTAGGTTTTAAAGGGAAGAAAAGAAGAAAAGCCCTACCACTTATTGAAGCCACACTCTAATGCCACTTATCAAGGAGTGTTGAAAATTATATGTCTAAAGTGAAAGGAAATGAAGAATTAAAGGGAAAAATGGTTTCTTAAACAATTATTGGAAGCCGAATTATTCTTGAAATGAAATGGTGAAAATGCAACTTAGTTGAGGGTCCAAGAAGAGGTAGTTAATTTGAAAATATTTATAAGTAAAACAAAAATTTGAATGAAAAAGGGCTTCTTCTTATGAAAAATAACTTTGTTTAATATTTTATGAAGTTCGAAGAAGAATAAGCCATGATTGGAAAAAAATTTCAAAGGAGATTTAATTTTGGTTTTGTTAAAGAGTTGTGGATTGTTCCTATCAATTATTGCAATGCCGAGATAACTGTAGGTTTATGTTGTTTACTATGGAATACTCTTGTGTTAGAAATTTAGGTTTTCACTTCCTCTACTAGAATAATTGTATTTTTGTCGTGAGCTTGGGACTATAGGCATGAATTTGGTTATGGACTCTTTTTTAACTTCATTATTATTTATGTGTATTTTTGTTGTTATTTCTTAGATTTCTTTTGAATCATGTAGTTGTGGCATATATGTTCTTGATTTTGTGCTTACTAGTTTAGATATTTTCTTCTGCTCAGGATAGGTAGACTAAAACTACTTCTTATATGTAAATCAGAATCATCCTTTCATCCAATATTCAACAGTTTCATTCACATAACTAAAACCCAGTAATTGTTCTTGGGCTAAAATACAGATGGGTTCTCTATTTCAAATAGTATTGAGTCTATTTGGGACCTCATGTTGGGGAGTACCCCCCTATTGATGAGGACAATTTTCCCATGTCAACAAGGCTCTATGAATTGTAAGAATGGTAGTTTTCTAAAAAAGCATGTCCCTTTCTTTGCCTTTGGTCGATATTGGTCCCCACACCATTAAACTGTCAGTTAGGTGGTCATTTATTGCAGAATTTATGATCATTAATGTTTTCACATCCACATCAACATATTATTAAGTTAAAAAAAATTTGGAGAATTTTCTGCTCTACTCTTTTAGAACACATATGAAATACCACACAGTAAAGGGGTTTTTATATTTTTTGTGTTATCTGTGCGCCAAATTTTCAAGTTTATGAAAGCACCACTAGTTAGTTCAAGAATTTATCTTTCTCTAGTTTTTAATGCCCTACCTTGTATTTTGATTCACCTATTGTTTGAAGGCCATGACCATTCTCCCTAATGTAGGAGCATCTAGCTCACCATGACCGGGTGAAGTCTCAGCCAGGTCAAAGAACAATGAATTTACTTTTATGAGTTTTTTTATGATGGTCAATAGGAAATTAGGTAGGATTGTTACTTTTATTTACTTTCATTTAGTTAAAGACCGTTACATAGTTAGGATTTGGTGTTGTATGTTGTTAGCAAATCAAGATTATCCTTTTTGTTTTAAAAGGAAAAGAAAAGACAAATGTACCGGGAGACAAAATCTTGTCGTAATATAGGACAATTGATTAATAACCAAATAACTGTAAAAACCCAACTGAAAGAACAATCAAACAGTTTCATTAACTGGAGCTGAGTAGCTATAAATGTAACAGAACAAGACTATAGAGGGGCTCAGTTGAAGACCACTCACACTCTAATAAAAATAATATCAACAGAGAAATCCAGACTGTTGTCCATCTATATGTTTATTTCTATTTGTTAAAAAATCTGACTGAGAATAATCTGAATATGTATAGCTATTGGTTACAGGTTCCGTAAAGTAAACCTTTTCGGTTGTGTTACCCGAGGGGAACAAACAGTTCGTTTAACTGTGCTAAGGAGCAGCACAAATCAAAGAGTTTGCAGGCATCGTAACAGAAAACACAAACACAAATCAGAATCATTACTGGTTGAGAAAACAAGTTTCAGTAATCATTTCATTGACAACACATCTACAACGTTCAGCAAAATAATTCCAAACAGTTTAATTAAAAAAGTCGACAATATACAACAGTATTTTCAGCGACAGGACAACGAATACAAGCCACGACAATTACAGGTAAATTTACATGTGCAACATTACATCTTTCAATATTGTTTTCATTTCCAGAGCCACAAAAAGAGTCACGGAAGAACAAAATACCGAGGGTTACATACATACAAGACACTGAATTACAAACCCTGGAAGAGGGTTTCGATTTCGATGAACTAATACAACAGAGCAGACACTGACTGAGAATGGTGAAACCCTAGGTGAGGGTTTGAAGGCGTGACAGACACAAACTAAGGAACGAAAACCTGAGTTGACAGAGCCATACAAGGAACCAACAGAAATATCGTAGAGTGGCAGAGCCTACAGGATAGGACTGAGAAGAGCCTTGGTCGAACCCTCCTACTGAAGCCCTCAATACCTATAGAGCCAGCATTCGCCAGAGTCAGCCAAACATCAATTAAAAGGAAGGAAAATACAGAGCAAGAGCAAGGGACCGTGACCAAATCTGAGAGCTCGCAATAACATCGTGGAGAAACATTCCCAGAACAACAACCATTGACTGTAGCTAACAAGGAACAAGCCAGATTAAAGACTGAGGAAAGAAGCGTTGACGATTGAAGCAGGGACAGGACATTTACCTGAAGATTATGCGGAAGCCGAAGGAAACCATAACGCCAACCTGAGAACAAGCCACCGTTGGAGATGCCAACTGAAATGAGAATGCCACTGTCGAAGTTTACATGCACAACCTGAAGACATTATGAAAAAAAGGAGCCGAAGTTCGACAGAGAACTTACCAAGCCACCGTTGGATGAACCAGAACAAACTACGAACTGAGGAACAAGCACCCGCATGCATGCAGAGACAGACAAGTAGAAACGCCCACAGTTTAACGCATAACCACAAAATTCTGACTTGTAGAGCTCGGTAGCAAACCCACAACCAACAATGAAAAATGATCAAACGAGCAGACAAACCGGGAGAAGAGTCTAGGCTCGAGCATGAAACACACTTACCCAGGCAAGGGCTGTTTTAATGAACTCATTAAATTTCATACCAACCGTAAGTTACACCCTATGCATTTCATACACGTGTCCATTCTATTGTTTGTTTTAATCAACCGCATAACTATTGCATGAATCATTCCACACACGTTCATTAAACAAACCAAATCATTTCATATATCATTGTGTTATAAGGGAATTTGGGCTAGGCGCCATCAAAGTGGTATCAGAGCAGGCAAAGTTGATTGAAGATATGGAAGTGTGGCGACAAGGTCGTGGCCGAGGTGGTCGAGGTGGCAGAGGTGCTCGTAGATTGGCAAATGAAGGATTGAGAGAGGAGATTTGAATTCTCACTACCCGTTTGGAAGCAGTAGAGGCAGGTAGACGACGAGACCCAGAGATAGTTGACGAGAGTGAGGAAGAACCTGAAGTAGCAGTAAATGGACAGGAAGGTGAGTCTGCAGAAGTGAGATTGTTGAAGTCTGTTCTAGTGGCGAGCAGTAAACCCAAACCGGAACTCCCGACATATGACGACAGCCTGTTTATTGAAGTCTTACTGGATTGGATTAGTGAGATGGATAAGTACTTCAAGTGTGAGGAAGTCAGTGAAGACCGCAGAGTTTGGTTTGCTACGACGAAATTGAAAGGACACGCAACCCTATGGTGGGACAACGTCTAGAATGAGAGGAAAAGAATGAACAAACTGCCGATCAAGACCTGGTCAAGGATGGTGGCCAAGTTAAAAGGCATATTTTTGCCAAGGGACTATCAGATTGCGCTGCACAGGCAAGTGCAGAATCTGGGGCAAAAAGGATTGGCGGTATGGGAATATATCGAGGAGTTCTATCGAGTGAATTTGCGAGCTGGATATACAGAGGATACAGCGGAAAGGACAGCTAGGTATGTTAATGGATTAAGGTTGGATATTTTGGATGAAATCAACATTTTGTCACCGAATAACACTGAGGAAGCGTATCAAAGTGTGATGAAGGCTGAGGAGAAAATCACCAGAAGACAGAACGCTCGGAGAGGACGAGGAGCTAGCAGCGGGAAAGGCCAGTCCTATGGAAGAGCGCAGACTGCTAGTAGTAATGAAGAAGGCAGCAGTTCCAGAGCTTCTAGATCAGCAGATAGAGGCGATAGTACGAGGGGTGGAAGGTCATCCCAGCGGGGCAGAGGTAACAGCCGAGGAAGAGGGGCTGGTTACCAATGTTATCGATGTCATAAATGGGGACATAGATCGTTTGAGTGTCCGGAAGCAGAACAAGCTGGACAACGAGGTGCATACGTGGCACAATCGGAAGAAGTGGCAACACCTCCCTAAGAAGCGGAGAATGTTCCAGAGATAGGGGAAGCTTTAGTGCTGCATAAATTGTTGTTAAAACCAGTTAAAGAGGTCACCGACCAGATACAACAGAAGGCTTTATTCAGAACAATTTGTAAATCGCGAGGTAAGTGCTGTAAATTAATTATAGACAACGGTAGTACTGACAATTTAGTGTCTACAGAGATGGTAGAAAAGCTGGAATTGAAACGTTTGAAGCATCCCAATCCCTACAGGGTTTCGTGGGTGCAAAAATGCCATCAGTTACTGGTGGATGAACAGAGAGAGGTGGAATTTCAAATAGGTAGATACAAGGGCAAAGTTTTCTATGACATCATGCCAATGGATGTCTGTCACATACTGTTGGGCAGACCTTGGCAATACAATAGGAAAGTGACACACGATGGAGTGAAGAATTGTTATAAATTCATGAAGGATGGAATCAAGCATACGCTTATGCCCATCAAAGAAGAAGAAGGGGCAGCTAAGACAAGTGAAACCAGAGCATTTCTGGTGAGTGGCAAATAGTTTTTAAGACAGGTTGAGGACAATGAGATAGGTTACACAGTGGTGAAGAAGGTCAGGATAGTGTTATTGCATATGAAGATAACAGATTTACCTATGGAGATCTAGCAAATGTTGGAGGAGTTTACGGACATAGTTGTAGATGACTTGCCAGACAAGTTACCCCCCAAAATGAGCATAAGCCATCACATTGACTTCATACCCGGAGCCAGTTTGCCGAACAAAGCGGCATACCGAATGAGCCCCAAGGACAATGAAGAAATCAGGAAGCAGGTGCAAGAACTGTTGGACAAGGGATTGATGAGAGAGAGCTTAAGCCCTTGCGCTGTTCTGACAGTCCTTGCCCCCAAGAAGGGAGGAGAGTGGTAGATGTACACCAACTCAAGGGCCATCAACAAGATCACCATTCGGTACAGGTTTCCACTACCACGAATGGATGATATGATGGATTGTTTAAGCGGGGCAACGTATTTCTCCAAGATAGATTTGAAGAGTGGATACCATCAGATACGAATACATGAGGGGGAAGAATGGAAGACAACCTTTAAAACGAATGAGGGGCCGTACGAATGGCTGGTCATGCCATTTGGGCTGAGCAATGCGCCCAACACATTCATGAGACTAATGAATGAGATGATGAAGGAGTATATTGGGAAGTTTGTGATAGTTTATTTGGATGACATACTTATCTTTAGCAGGACAAAAGCAAAACATCTTCAACATGTGTGTAAGGTGCTGGAGAAATTACAACAAAACAAACTGCTAATAAACTTGAAGAAATGTACTTTTGTGCAGAAGGAATTGATTTATCTGGGGTTTGTAATAGAAGAGAATGAATTGAAGATGGATCCGGAGAAAGTGGCAGTGATAGTGAATTGGCCATCTCCAAAAAACTTGTTTGAGGTACGTAGCTACGATGGATTATCAAGCTTTTATAGGAAGTTCATAAGGAATTTCAGCGAGATTTGTGCGCCAATGCTGGATACTATTAAGAAGGCTAGCTAACCTTTTCGGTGGACAGATGCAGCGGAGAGAAGTTTCAAGTTGTTTAAGAAAAAGATTACTGAAAGACCAATCCTGAGGTTACCAGATTTCAAGAAGTTATTTCAGGTTCGCTGTGATGCTAGCGGGACAACAATTGGAGCTGTTCTCAGTCAAGAGGATAAGCCTGTAGCCTTTTTCAGCGAGAAGCTGAATGAGAGTAGACAGAAGTACTCATCATATGATAAAGAGTTCTTTGCGGTCATACAGGCATTAAAACACTAGAGGCATTATTTATTAGGAAATGAGTTCGCGCTGTTTTCAGATAACTCTGCATTACAGTACATAATGCAGCAGCACAAACTGAACCACAAACAGGCCAAATGGATGGAGTATCTACAGAGCTTTAATTTCATATTAAAACATATTCGCGGGTAAGCTAATAAAGTAGCAGATGCGCGGAGTAGGAAAGCTCTACTTTTGCAGGAAAGCACTATGCAAGTGTTGGGGTTTGAGCACTTATGAGATTTGTACCAGATAGATGCAGACTTTAAGGAGGCCTATGAGGCATGCCAGAACCCCTTGGTGAGGAATAACAACCCTTGGTTAGACTACAATTTGCAGGAGAAGTTGTTGTTCAAGGGCGGACAACTGTGCATACCAGACTGCTTGATGAGGGAAAACCTTATTTGAGAAAAGCATAGCAGAGGCTTGGTCGGACATTTCAGCGTGGATAAAACACTTGAGCAGCTCAGACAATTTTACTTTTGGCCAAGGATGCAAAGGGATGTGTGGCGATTCATAGCCAGATGCAAAGTGTGCCAATTAGCAAAGGGTCACAATCATAATGCAGGATTGTATACACTGTTACCTGTTCCAGGCAGACCATGGGACTCAGTCAGCTTGGATTTCATCTTAGGCCTACCTAAGACATAGGGAGGGTAGTGGTGGATAGATTTTCGAAAATGGCACATTTTATTCCTTGTAGGAAAACTAGTGATGCCACTCACGTGGCCCACTTGTTTTTTAACAAGATTGCCAGGTTAGACGGATTACCCAAATCCATCCTGTCAGACAGGGATGTGAAATTTATGGGACATTTTTGGCGTACCCTGTGGAAAAAGATGAATGCTCAGCTGAGTTACAATTCTGCTTACCATCCGCAAACGGACGGACAGACAGAAGTTGTAAACAAGAGCTTAGGGAACCTGTTGGGAAGTCTAGTGGGAGAGAACTCGCATATGTGGGATCGAGTGTTGGCGCAGGCAGAATTCACTTACAACGATTCACCTAACCGCAGCGCAGGCTTGAGCCCTTTCCAAATCCTGTACGGCATGCATCCTCGCGGAGTGCATGAACTACGAGATCTTGGACTCAAGAAAGGCGAAGCGTGGATGGAGAAGATTTCGCTAACGCGATGAGGGATTTGCACGAATAGGTGAAACTTAAATTGCAGGACAACAGCTTAAAGTACAAACAACAAGCATACTTGCGGAGAAGGGAGGTACAATACAATGTAGGAGACGAAGTCCTTGCACATTTGCGCAAGGAACGTTTTCCTAAAGGTACGTACAATAAGTTGAAGTATAAGAAAATAGGACCCTGCAAAATTCTTCGGAAGTTTTCAGCAAATGCCTATGAGATCCAGTTGCCACCAGGAATAGGCATTTTGCCTATTTTTAATGTAGCAGACTTGTTTCCCTACATGGTCGACCCAGAGGAGAAGGAAGACGAAGGAACCACGCGACCCACACGAGACACTCAAGACGAAGGAGAAGCTTGGAAGACACAGATGCCTTACGTTCCACCTCCCAAGATCAAGAACATTCTCGACACTCAGGTGGCGAAACAAACTCGGCGGAAGGAGTACTTACAGTACCTAGTCAGGTGGAAGAACCGTCCAAATGAGGACAGTTCGTGGCTTGATGCCAGGCATATCGAATAGACAGGTACTTCTGTCGAGAAGCTCATGGACCGGAGCCATGATTTCTTTTTGCCCCGGGAGCCTGATGCAGGAGCATCTAGCTCACCATGACCGGGTGAAGTCTCAGCCAGGTCAAAGAACAATGAATTTAATTTTATGAGTTTTTTTATGATGGTTAATAGGAAATTAGGTAGGATTGTTACTTTTATTTGCTTTCATTTAGTTAAAGACCGTTACATAGTTAGGATCTGGTGTTGTCTGTTGTTAGAAAATCGGGATTATCCTTTTTGCTTTAAAAGGAAAAGAAAAGACAAATGTACTGGGATACAAAATCTTGTCGTAATATAGGACAAGTGATTAATAACCAAATAACTGTAAAAACCCAACTGAAAGAACAATCATATAGTTTCATTAACTGGAAGTGAGTAGCTATAAATGTAACAGAACAAGACTATAGAGGGGTTCAGTTGAAGACCACTCACACTCTAATAAAAATAATATCAACAGAGAAATCCAGACTGTTGTCCATCTATATGTTTATTTTTATTTGTTAAAAAAATCTGACTGAGAATAATTTGAATATGTATAGCTATTAGTTACAGGTTCCATAAAGTAAACCTTTTTGCTTATGTTACCCGAGGGGAACAAACAGTTCGTTTAACTGTGCTAAGGAGCAGCAGGAAACAAAGAGTTTGCAGGCACTGTAACAGAAAACGCATACACAAATCAGAATCATTACTCGCTAAGGAAACAAGTTTGAGTAATCATTTCATCGACAACACATCTACAGTGTTCAACAAAATAATTCCAAATAGTTTAATTAAATAAGTCGACGATATACAACAGTAGTTCCAGCGACAGGACAACGAATACAAGCCACGACAATTACAGGTAAATTTACATGTGCAACATTACATATTTCAATATCGTTTTCATTTCCAGAGCCACAAAAGGAGTCACGGAAGAACAAAATACCGAGGGTTACATACATAGAAGACCCTGAATTACAAACCCTGGAAGAGGGTTTTGATTTCGATAAACTAATACAACAGAGCAGGCACCGACTGAGAATGGTGAAACCTTGGTGAGGGTTTGAAGGCGTGACAGGCACAAACTAAGGAACGAAAACCTGAGCTGATAGATCCATACAAGGAACCAACAGAAATATCATAGAGTGGCAGAGCCTACTGGATAGGACCGAGAAGAGCCTTGGTCGAACCCTCCTACTGAAGCCCTCAATACCTGTAGAGCCAACATTCGCCAGAGTCAGCGAAACATCAATTAAAAGGAAGGAAAATACAGAGCAAGAGCAAGGGACCGTGACCATACCTGAGAACTCGCAGTAGCATCGTGGAGAAACATTCCCAGAACAACAACCATTGACTGTAGTGAACAAGGAACAAGCCAAATTAAAGACTAAGGAAAGAAGTGTTGATGATTGAAGTAGGGACATGACATTTACCTGAAGATTGTGCAAAAGCCGAAGGAAACCATAACGCCAACCTGAGAACAAGCCACTGTTGGAGATGCCAACTGAAATGAGAATGCCACTGCCGAAGTTTATATGCACAGCCTGAAGACATTGTGACAAAGAGGAGCTGAAGTTGGACAGAGAACTTACCAAGCCACCGTTGGATGAACCAGAACAAACCACAGATCGAGGAATGAGCACCCACATGCATGCAGAGACAGACAAGCAGAAACGCCCACAGTTTAACGCATAACCACAACATTCCGACTTGCAGAGCTCGGTAGCAAACCCACAGGCAACAATGGAAAATGACCAAACAAGTAGACAAACCGGGAGAAGAGTCTAGGCTCGAGTGGGAAACACACTTACCCAGGCAAGGACTGTTTTAATGAACTCGTTAAATGTCATACCAATCTTAAGTTACACCCTGTGCATTTCATACATGTGTCCATTCTATTGTTTGTTTTAATCAACCACATAACTATTGCAAGAATCATTCCACACACATTCGTTAAACAAACCAAATCATTTCATATATCATAGTGTTATAAGGGCATTTGGGCTGGGTGCCATCACTCTCAATCTCTATTTGCTATTTGCAGAAAAATAATGGGAAAGAAAGTGAAGACAAAGACTACTAAACTATAAATTGAGGAAATTAAGATGGAAATGAAAATGACAGAAACTCAAATACCTAAAGACAAAAATCCTAATTCTGCTTTATTCTCAGATATGACGTCTAAAGCACATAGTGCATGCTCAATATCTTATGGCGAAACCTATGATATCTTTGAAAACAATGAATGGAAGGACCCAAAATGCACAAATGAGGATTATAAATCATATTATGAAGGAATATGAAGGACATAGTTACATAAAATTTCTACCATGCCTGCAATGGTCCCATACTATGACATGGTAACTTGGATCATCTCGCATGCCCATATCCAAACTTGTTCAGTTGTTGATCATGCACAAAATGTTATTGCTTCCAGCAAAACCTGAGGTTTTACAATCTATGTACAAACTCAATTTACCCCAAGGTTCTCCTCAATATATATTTTTTGAATGATTTCAAGAACAATGTATCGAAAAAAAGAAGGACAAAGATTATGTTGCATTCATTAAACAATGGCTTGAGGTTCGTGGAAGCTTCATACTGAAATCAATTAAACTCTATCCAATGGGGAAGTTCAAGAACCAACATATTTTTATAATTAAAATCCTTTCAAGATTGTATGGTGAGCACAACCATGAGCACTACAAATTGGAGTGGGTACCACTCAATTATGATTTTCTAAAAAAAATCCCGAAGGTTTAATTGGGTATATATCTTGTCTCAAAACCTAATCAAAGCTATCAATATTTCTCAAGCTACCCGTCCAAGGTTTGGTCATGGATTTTCATGGAAACCTATTTTATAGATATTGTTATTGCAAATGTTCATTTTCCTTTAATGGAATGGAGTTATTCTCCAAGCCATGACTAACCTATTAAACAATTATGTTCCATCTTATCAAAGAATCAATGCAAAATCATTTTTACGATATATGTAATAATATAATCTTGCATTTTGATGAAGTTTTATTTGGTCAAACTCCACCTCGGATCAATAAGGAAGCCAAATATGAATTGAATCAAATTGGAGATTAGTTTATTGAATCAACGTTTTCCTATATCAGGGTATATGGTAGTGAAGTAGGACCACATGTCCTTCCTTGGTATATGCGAGATAGACTTATTTTAAGAGAAATTGCACATAAAAAACTCTTAATGAACTTATTAGGTTCTTGCACAAAGCTCATAAGAAGCTATGGCCCAATTTTCCTATTAAAATTGGCCAAATGATTTTGAAACACAAAAGACAAGCTAAAGTGGAAGCAAAAGGCCTACAAAATTTTTGGTTGTATTCTCTTCCTTATTACATATATGACCCTAAAAATGTTGTTATTGATAATTTTCCCTTAACTAAAATTTCAAAAGATTATGTTCATCAACAAACACCTTTTGACCCTATTTTTGTAAATTGTGATAATTTTGATCAAGTTATTACAAAGGCTCGCTTTATTAGCATGGAAGAGAAACTAAAAGTGTAGAAGTTAGGCAAGATATTTATGATGACTATCTCAAGATAAGAAGTACAGTTTTTGGGTTTTCTCTTGAAAAAATACAACTTGTGGAAGGAACAATTTTTCCATTTACATATATTGTTACAGAGTTTGATGTTCACTCTACATTGGAAGAAAATGTCAAGAATATGAATATATCAGAATCACCTCCATTACAATTTCTCATATGACAACTTATTACATAGCCAAGTCAGGAAAAAATAGATGAAGAATCTAGTAAAACACAAACGTTTGAACAACCATAGGGAACAAAGCAATTGACAACTCAAGAACAAACAATGGCAATTATATTGAAGGAAAAATTATTAATAGATGTAGAATCTCCCAAATAAAGAAATTAGTCTAATGATCAAATGGAGAAATATCTCTCCAATGTAGAGCAAGTTCAGGATATAACTCAAGCTCAAAAAATTGTTCATAAAATTGTACAGTAAATCAATGAAGAAACTAAGAAGAACCCAGAGGTTTCAACTCAAGAGATCAAAATTATTCCTCCTCAATCAACTATTGATCATAGAGCAATACAAAGTTCTCAAGATGTTTTAGGAGAGCTAGTTAAAGAAATATTGCAAACCCCTGTGTCATCGGAACAAGTGATGGAAAAAATTTCCCCGCGAGTATCTGTTACTCCTTTTTTCCCTGAAATAAAATTCATAATTTCATTGGGTGAAATTAAATGCTGTAGATTACTCCTATTTCAACAAATATTCCATTATTTTCTTCAATATGTAGACCAATTTTAGAAATTGAGCCAGTAGTTGAAACTATTGCATCCTTGAGTGAATATTTCTATGGTTTTCAAACCAAATTAGTTGTTAAGAGATCCAAGAAGAGAAGGCACAATTCCATGGAGACATCTATAGAATTAAGTTGGAAAGCAAGAGGTGATACTAAAGATAAAGTAATTCAAGTAACCTCGCCCCTAGGGGATTTTGTGACTTATATTCAAGGCATAGTAAAAGAGTTGTCATGAGAATTTGAGAAAAATCTTCGAAGGATAAAAGAGCTAGAAGTTGAATTGGAAAAAATGCAATCTTTAGTGAACAACAATGACAATCTCATGTCATTGCTCTCAAAGAGGGATTTACTTTGGCCATGCAACAAATGGAGTCAAGGCATAATTTAGAAAAGGGAAAATTAGTGGAAGAATTGCAAGCAAAATTATCAAAATTGAATGATTAATATCTCTAGCGAGTTGAACCTCTGAAGCAAGCTCAAGCTACAAAAAGTAGAATTATGAAAGAAGAGTCAAACACTGATGTATAAATTGTCACCACAATATTAGAAGAACAAATAAATTGTCTTAAAAAACAATTGACTGAGATTCAAAAGACATCTATGAATATATATATTTTCAAAGAACAGGATATGATTGTAAATAAATAGTTGAAAAAGGTACAATTTTTTCTTCCTCAAATATTTAGGAAAGATTTTTAATTTCTTTCAAGAATTAGTTTCTTTTAGTGATAAAATTGAGTCAATGATTGAACAAGATCAAGTGATAAGAGATCAAATCGATCAAATTATAGATTGGGAAAAGTAATTTGATCATGAAATAATAGAAAAATTGTCTAAAAGAGATAAAAAGTTGATGCAAGCATCACTAAATTAAAGAGACTCAAATTCCAAAATTATTGACGAATGGATTAAGGAAGTTGTCAAGTGGTGTGATGTTGTATGTGATAGTGGTTTAGATATTGCTGAAGAATTTGGTATGCCATACCCTCAAGGACTTAGGGAGGCCTTACCACCAGTTATATATCAATAAACCATTAAAGATACTAGGTCATGTCACAACGAAAAGATCAAAGAATTGAACACTTGAGACACCCAAAATATTCATACATTTCATTGTTTTCAGTTTAAGCAGATCAAATTAATTTCTAAATTCTCTTCTAAATACAACTGAAAGAAAAAGTATATTGAGAGATATTTATTAATGTCCTGCGAACATAAAGAGTTCCATACCTATCCATCTTCCTCAAATTCCTGACATGTTCTTGCAATGGACTCAGTACATCAAGGAAACCATTTCCACTAAAACAATGAATGACTTAGGGCTAGTAGATGAAACTTGGGAGGAGAATTAACTGGTCTATCAAGTCAACAACGTAATTATTCATTAGCAAGATAGATCAACATAATTTTGTTTGTTGTTTATTTCATGTAAGAAAATCTTAGGACTTTCTATTTTTAGAAAATTAAAAGTTACCCTACTTTTTGTTAATCTTTAGTATTTATAGAACCGTTCATGTTGGAGTAACGGTTGGAAATTTATGTACTAAATAACACTAGTATTATAATGAGAAGTTGCAGGCAATTTTTGAAGACCACTCAGGCATTGATGTATGTTCGAATGTCATAATCTAGATATTGTATCACTTTTTTAATTCCTTTAAAGGCATCATTACTATTTTGATCTATCAATTTCATTTACATCAATACCCATTGAATATTTGAATATAATTTTGTCCTTCCTTATGAAAAAAAAAAGTAAATGTTTGTCAATTATATATATATAATATATATAACAAATTAGCCTAAAAAATAAAAATCCGCACAAGATTATGACAAAATTCGGCAGAAATTTTTGAAAAACTAGGTTACAACTATCAAACTTCAGGATTTTGGGTGCCCCAAGGGTTCTTGATGGTGTTGAATCCATTTCCACCATCGAAAAATCGATTCAAACACTCCAACATTCTGATTTTTTGAATTTTTTGTGTGGTCAAATTTCGACAAGAAATTTGTCGTCCTCGCGAATTTGTGTGTGTCTATATATAATTATAATAATAATATATATATTATATATATATATATATATATATTATATATATCTGGTGTCTTACTGGTCCATCATACCAATCAAGATAATAATTATTCTAAACATCTACATTGCTTTTTTAGTACCCCACTTGGGTGGTCATCTCTCCCTTTGGTTGTTTAAGCTTACTTATGCTTCATTCAAACATGCGTACACAACAATTTGTACAATTGTTTATAGTATAGTTGTAAATAATAGATTATGTCATATATTTCCCTAATTTAGTTTATTTTTTTATTATTATCCTTTATTTAGGTTAGTATAGGGTAGGAAACCATTCCTTTATTCTAGATAGTGTAGCCATCCTAGCTGAATATGGCTCTAATTGGGATCCTGATCGGGCCAATACTCACTTGTCGCAGGTGAATATTTTTCACCTATCAACACCTTCCTCATATCCCTTGTCAAGATATTATGTCCATCATAATCCTTCAAGCATCAGATGGTCAATTCCTTTAGAGAGTAAGGGAATTGTCTCGGCTATTAAGCATAATTCTTATAGTAATATGTCCTCTAAATTACTCTGGACTTGAAAATGAAATTGCCTAGATCTTTAATGACCATTGCACTGAATGGGGGAGAGTAATTAGGTTGGCGTTCTTCATTTTTAATTAGACTTCTAGTTTTATGATGGGAAACTGAAATAGGGCGTGTTCTTATTTATCTCTTTCATATGTTCTTTCTATAGACACATGAACAACAAAGGAAATTAAAAAGATGAGGATGAAGAACCCTCCCATCCCTCAAATTCCTCAACAATTTCTTCTAGTTCCTTAAGAGCTTGATTTGAACTATCTAAATCAATTATTGACTTAGGAATCCCCTTTGGTTGTTGCCTTGTATTTGCTATTTGTCCTCCACTTTAGTTATAAGATCCTAGTAAAAATATTCAAAATTTATCCCTATTACAATGCACACATTCTTCTAAAAAACATCCTATTGAATATAGAAAAGAGACCAATTTGTAGAAGCAAACCCTTGGGAACCCTAGTTCCTTCTTCCTTTTACAGTAGGATTCGTGTTCAATGGTGCTTTATTCCTTGAAGATTTTTTCACTTTCCCAATAACATAATCAATAAGTGGTGGTCTAATGAATTACAACAATAAAGGTTAAATAATCTCCATGGGTCACACTTATATTACTAACTAGAGGAATCATAGAGTTATTAAGTGTTGTGCAAAGTTTATGCAATATTCAAGTGTAAGAGGAGTTGCATAATGGATCATATTTATATCATGGAAACTACATGAGTTATATGCATCCTACCTATAAGAAAGTTCTAGTTTTTGGTAATAAAAGTATTCCAACAAAAGTTTGATGTGGCTTATTGACTACTACTAGAAAACCCACAACTCTTTCAGATTTAACAATTCTACTAGAAGTGAAAATAATTGTCAAGGCTTGATCACTGTAGAGAGATTAGTAGTATAATAAAGTTCTAGTGTTTGTTAATAAAATTATTCAAACATAAATTTGACGTGGCTTATTGGCTACTAGTGGAAAACCCACAGCTCTTTCGGATTTAACAATGCTACTAGAAATGAAATAAGTGTTCAAGGCTTGATCACTCTAGAGAGATTAGTAGTATAAAGAACAATTAATGTTGAAAATATACCTAATTTACAATTCGATGAATTACCACAAGGGTTTATTTCCCAACAATAGGCTCATGACAAGCTAATTAAAGAATAATCACATTAACAACAAATATTCTACTTATAGGAATGGAAATAAAAACACCACGAAGCACATATGCAATGCAAAACGAACATAAAGTTGCATTCGCTAACAACCTATCCAACACGAATTTTCCTGAAGAGGATTGGTAAATCCCTTCCTTGACACTTAAATTTAGTCAGAAAAAATAACAACATTTTATTTCGTTAATAACCTCATGATTATAAATTCAAGTCAACGACTCCCTAACTCTATCTCTAATCAAACTTCAAAACATAGGATTGTCTACTCTAATTCAATTTATATATAAGCATATTTATACTAAAGAATTTTTGGATTTCGACTAAGGAACTCTAGGCTATTAATTAATGATGTCACCCCTAAAATCATCATGTTCCTTTTCATCAATTACGCCAGTTTGCTAAGGAACAAGATTCTAAGGTGTGTGATCTTCCATTGGTGCTATATTAGTTGGAGAATCCATGGAGTCGCTCCTCCTTAGGTTTGGTTACTTTGATGGACTATCATAAAGCGTAGAACCATCTCCCATGTTTTTAGGTTGGAGTGCTAGAAATGTGTTCTCTATAGCCCTCATTTATTTGCTTGTTTAGGTAACCCAAGTAGTGAACCTTACATGCCTTAATCATGTATTGGAGGTTGCGTTATATTCTTCTCTGAATATCTAGAAGCCTAGAGGTTATTGAATGGAATGAATTGGTTTTCCACTTGTCTTATCTTCTTATTACAATGGAAAAAATGGTTAGTGGTGGAACTGGGTGCCAGAGAAGCATTAAACAAATTTTCTACAACAAGAGTTCTTAAGAAACCAAAATTACCCAATACAAGTTATTAATCAACAAACTATCATTAATTACAAAAGTGATTAGTTCAGTAAAGATTTAGGTTTAATAATAGCTAAAATTTCAGGGTTCTACCACCAATTCATAAATATAAGTTGTAGTTATAACAAATTTGATCTTACAATGTTCAGTAACATAAACATCTACCTCCTTATTTACCCATCCAAATGGGTATGAATGAGGATGGTCACAATTTTCCAACCCAAAAATACTTACTAGATCCTTTACTACAAGGATATCCTATGAAATGAAATATTAAGCAGGCATTGATGAAGGAGTTCTAGAAGCCGAAATGTGAGTCACAAAGAATAATGGAGATTAAGGAGATAAAGCAAAACACTTGTGAATCTATCTGGGAAAACGACCAATGAATCAAGGTATTGACGGATAGATTGAAATTCCATATCCTTGATGCACAACACTAGGAATGGTTTATAGCAGGGTTGTTTCCACTCATTAAAATTCGATTGACACAATAGAAGGTAACCTCCCAACCTGAAGCATTGGAAATAAAAATGACATTGGAAGTTATGCTTTGCAGGTGGAGAAAGAAAAATAGGTATGGAAAAAGTTCAATCGCAGTTGGTTGCTTTGACCTTTTAGTTGTAGGATTTTGTGAAGGGAAAGGAAAAACGTGAGGTGTGGTGCACCATATATAGAAGAGAAGGTCACAATCATAATGAGTGTCTGACTGTGATAGACTACATGGCTATGGGGGTAACAATCCATTAGACTAAGGGAGAGGTCTATGGTGTGAGGTTTCTTGAGTGTTAATCACTAGCCTACTGGAAGCCCCATGATGTAGAAATATAAGAGTTAGACATAAACCTCATTTTGTGACTTTTATAATTATGTTGAACATGATATTTACTCATGTTGTGCACTATAGTTGATGTGAAAAATAACAATTGAGGCTTATTGTGTGCAAGAAGCAGAAGGAGGTGATGTTGGCGCACAACCGTATCAAACCAGGGACTACAATGCACCAACAAGAGGACAAGGTTAACCTACAAGCGGAAGAGGAGTTTATGGGTGTGGTAGAGGACCTGTTATTTGTTGCAAATGTGGAAATATGGGACATACGGCCCGAAACTGTCACCCTTACACTACTTGCATATATTATAGATAGTTAAATCGTGCCATAAAAGACTACCCACATATATTAGTAAAGTGGTAGGATAAACGAGGGTGAAACATGCAAATGGTCATAGCTTAAGCTCAATGCGAATTCCCTCAAGTATGTGTGGTATTATGAGGAGGGACAAAAACAAGTAGGCATGTTGTTAAACAACTAGAGAAACATCATCAGTGGGTCTGGAAGGCCGCAAAAAATCCTCTTCAGTTCTTGTTAAAGAAAAATAAGCATATTAGGAGGCAAGGAAGTATTTTCTGGCACTTGAATGAGGTGTGTCGATCAACCTCTACTTATCTATGATGAGCATCTGCTAGAAGTGACTCCAAGGGAGGTAAGCCCCATTCAATTTTTTCTTAAGAGATGTTTGGATTTGATGAAAGATGAGTGTAAGCTGGAGAAACTACATAGGATGACTGAGCACTATGTGTGGGAAAAGGAAACAGTTCCCACACATGTACCATATAGAACTATGAAACAAGTGTCGTGCAGGAAGAGCACGAACAAAGAATGTCAATTTAATGTATAGATTAAAAAATATGAAATGGATAACATCATATTGGATCTAAACCCTTATGTGAATATATTACCGAAGAAGACATGGAAATTTATGGGCAAGAGAAAACTCATATTGTTGTTGATTCAACTATAGCTTGACAATCAGTACAAGATATTCCCAGTTGAGAGACTTGTAGACATCGAAGTCAACATCAAAGAACTTGATCCAGATGGATGTTGGTGGCCACCCACCTATCCCATTTGGACCCCCGCAACTGTCTCTTTCAGTTTTTCTGTTTCCGTAATTGTAGCACAATTTACTATTTTTAGCAGTTTTTTTCGAGTCGTGAACTTCCGGAGCCGTTTTGAGGCCCTAAATGACGTTTTTTGGGAAATCTGGGGGCAACATGGGTCCATGGACCGATGTTGCCCTTCTCAAAGTGGTAGTTCTCGGATAGATCTTTCTAACGAGCTATCACACGCGTCAAACGGAGATCGTATGCCAAAGTTACGACCCCGGGAAATTGATGTACCAATTTACCCAAAACGGGGCCCACAATTTGGCGTTTCATCTTCTAGGGGTAGGTTTTGGAATGTGAAGGGTTTTCCATTGTTTCTCAACAATAAATAGGCCTTCGAGCCTCATTGTAACACAGTTCGGAACAATTCAGAGGCATGTAGTCACCAAATCTCTTCTCAGAGATAAGCTACCATCGCCTTAGCTGGTTTATTTCCATTTCTGGTTGTAAGCATATTTCAATATTTTTCCATTAATGAAATGAAGTATTATTTCCGCTGCATATTTTTGTATATGGTTATCTCTGTATTTTGTTGTGTTCCTGTTTAAATCCGGATCAGAACTTAAGAGCTTGATTGACTTCGAAGTAATTGAGATTGTGGATGACACACATGCTTATCTGATATTGCTTGGCATTAATTGGGCCTTGATAACCAAGTTATTATCAATTTGAAGAAAATATAAATAATATTCAATTCTCGACATTTTCAAGTAGTCGCACCCCTAGATCCTAAAGAGGGGGAACGTTATGTCGAGCCTGTGAGAGGGGCCTTGACATAGTAGACCTAGACAATATCTATAATGTAACAAATCTAATCGATGACTACATCAATCCTATAATGGATAGCATACTAATTTGGTGTAGTATGAATTCTTGTTTGTCAGACTAAAACAAGGCATTAGAGAATTGAAAGAAGTACCTTCATGAAGTTTCCTTGTGGAGATATGTGTATGTAACTTGTGTAATGTGATGGATTAGAATAGAGGTTTGGGAACATCCCAAGTTTTATAGACTGACTGATGCATATACTTTTGTTAAAGAGTTTGAGATATAGGTGCGAGATCATCTTAGGCAACTAGAGTAGACATCACTTCTAAAAGCCAGTCTGACGTGTTGGTGGGTAACACATAAGAAGAAAACAAATTCTTGGCAGTAGTGTGGACACTTGTTGTATATTAGATTTGGGTTGGATATAGGGGATTCCGAAGAAAGATATACTAGTAAGGAATCTCCAACCACTAACCTAGGTAATTTTATTACATGATGAACATAAGAACAAATTATGAAGATTAAGTGGGTGCATCATTTTGTTCATACTTTAGATATTGTGCCCTAAAACTAGAATACACAGTTGGAGATGCGACAGGGCACAACATATTGGACAATAATGACAGAGAACTTCCTATTATCCTTTCAATTTGAGTTAGACGAGCCATAGATATATCAAGCATTAAGCAACATGAAGTAAAATATATTTGCACCTAGACCAAAGGCTGTAGCATTGCCAAACTACAAAGAAGCTTACATAGTGTTATATTGTGGTAGAAGAGATTGATTATAATGAGGGTACTTGGGATCTTCACATTCCAATATGAGGGAGAATGCGAGGTAGTAGGACTATAGTTGAACTCTACTACACCATATTACCAAGCTAATCAAGACACACAAGGTGAATATTGGCATGAAGGACAAACCAAAGGTTGCAGTAATTGGTGATTATTGGGATGAGGAAATTGTTGGATAGATCTCTGAATTACTATGAGAATATCAAGATTTATTTCCCAAAACTTTCTCAAAGGTGAAAGGCACAGTTAGTGAGCTAGGGGAAATGAAAATACCCTTTAAACCAAATGCCAAACTCGTGCGACAAAGACCATAACGACTAAACCTAAAATATAAGCAGAAACTCAAGGAAAGGCTTGATAAAATGTTGAAATCTGGCATAATAGAACATGTCGAGGAGTCTAAGTGAATTATTCTGATGGTCATACAATAAGAGAAAATAGACAATATTTTAATCTAGATTGATTTGAGAAAAATGAATGATGTCTATGTTCATGATCCTTTCCCTACACCTTTCACATATGAGGTTTTGGAAAATATTGACAAGAAGGAGGGTTATTCCTTTCCAAATGGTTCTAGATTAAAATCATTAAAGAGGACTACCATAAGACATCATTTTCCACTGAGTGGGGATCAATTCAATATATTTTCATAGCTTTCATATTGAAGAATGCACTGTCAACGTTCTCTCAAGTAGTTGTTGCAACATTTAAGGATTTCATACACAATTTTTGGAAGTTTATTTAAATGGTTAGACCATCTTTAATATGGTAAAGAAACACATAGAGGTGTTGTGACTCATGTCAGATAGGTGCAAAAAACTCTAGACTTCCTTGAATTTAAAGAAATGAACTTTCTATTCACCCATGGGGATTCTATTAGGACATATTGTATGCAAGCAAGGATTGTTGGTGGATCCGGGGAAGATTGCAATAATTGTAAATATTCCACCTGTTACACATTATTTTTTTTGCACTTATAACAATCCAAAGCATAATTTCCATCAATCCTTGAAAGAATTTGGAAGAGAAACTCACTTAGGAAGTTAAGAATCTTATCAATATACCTTTAAAAGACTTAATTTTAAAGGGTGTCATAGGTGGGACCATAATTATTTGCGATGCTACTAGGTTGTCGCACTATGTCTAAATCTTGAACTGCAACACTATTGCACTTTCCCTGCTCATAAGATGAGACACTATTTTAACAAAGGTAACAATAAAAAGAATATAAGAAGATTCTATTCTAGAAGCCTCGCGGATGTCATCTTCTCATATTAGTTTGGATCTAGATCAACCTCCCTACCTTGTTGGATCTCAACCTCCATCCCTTATCTCTTCCTATCCCATCCCAAGCCTACAAATAGAACCATCTCCCATTGAGATGGTTAGTCATAAAATCTCGAGAAGCTTGGTGAAAATGTTCTCAAATTCCCATATTTTGACCACCCCACTTTTGAAAGAAAGGAATTGGAATGAAGGACAATCATGAAGAGATTCAAAACATAAAGGCTAGGTTGTAATTTTTTTTTTAAATTCTTAATACATTTACACTATTCTTTCCCATAAATCATTGTTTAAGCATTGACAATATTTATTATTTGCTTAATTGATCACTTAATATATAGGTTACATCAGATTATCTCTAAATCATTTGTGCTTTGATGGTTTGTTTGTCTTTATCACTTACAAGTCTTCGCATCGAAGCACAGAGGACATGATCGAGAGTTACAAACAACAAGCGAGGACAAACATCAAGAAAAAGGGATGGATCTATCCTACTTCTATGTTCATTGTTGATTTGATGTTTGCTAAACCTAGGAAAAATTTATTGCTATTGTTCGTTTTGTTCTAGATGTAGGTGCCATCTATGGAGATTTCCCTTGTCTGCAAGCGGTATTTATTCGACAAATATAATTTATGACTCCACTAGGGAATGACATGTTCTTCAAATTCATTCTGATTGATTGAGTCCTTCCTTACTTATGTTTCCATGCTTTCTCAGTTGCTAACGAGCTAAATTTGACTCTCAGACCTTGGATCCTTTTTAGTTCTTGAAAATATTTTGACATTTTCTTACTTTTCATGTATTGTCACGCTTTCCATTTAGAACCAAGGTGACACTGCCGCACTTGAGGATATTTATACTTGTGAGACTATGCAATTATCGCACTATGATATACTTGCAGTTTGTGACATTGTTAGAAAAGTAAAAAAATTCCTACGGTTTTTCCCAAATTGATCTTAGACCTTTTTGTTATATGGATTTTGAGTTTGTTCAATATCATTTTACATTTTGAACTTTTCAGATCCAGTCTTTTTGTGTGCTTTTTCACCTTTTTGTTTGAATGTGTATTGGAAGTGTTCTGGGAATTAATGTTGATTTCTTGAGTGCATGTTTTGTTTGCATATTTTTGCCTCATGATTTTCTACACCATCATTGAATTCTTTCGTCTTGTTTGAAAGTAAGGAAGAAAAAGTTACATTTGAAGTGTTTTTTAGTGCATTTAGGAAGCAAACAAAAAAGGAAAAATCTTGCATTCTAGTTCATTGGTGGAGTATTTTTTAGCTTGCATTTTAAAACAAAGTAAGTTGCATTTAAATAAAAAATTGTATCCTACAATTTCTTTTATTTGCATTCAAAGCACAGTTCATGTTTCTTGCATTGAATGGTACACTTTTTTCTTTTATTAAAACCTCTTACTCCTTACCATAACTAGAATTCATCGAAATAAAATCTTGCATTTCGTTTCATTGCACTTGAGATTTTGAATCATGCCAAAACATCATTTTTGTTCACTCCATATACCTATTGAGTAAACAAAAACCATAAAATTAATGCTTAATAAAATTGATTTGACATTTTTACATTTATCTGGTGGCACATCTACATTAGAGTAGGTGTAGGGCCTTGGAATAGGTGGTTAGTTTAAACTCTCCAAGGCTACAAAATAAACATTAGAATCTTGAGTTAGGGAGTGAAAATTCATTTATTGCATCATGTTACCTTGGAAGCTCCTCTCACATAGGAGTTAAGCACAAGGTCACATTGGGCCCAACGAAATAATCTACCCTACTTCGTTGGTCTTGGTGGCATTGATTTGCACGTATTACAAGCATTGTCAAAAAACACTTGGGGATCACTTGGGAGGACTACCTCGCTTTGAAGAACCTCTTACGGGGATTTTGTGTTAATTTCATTGCCTCTGCATGTAGATCTGATTTTCGCATGTCCCCCCAAGCCGAGTTGTTGTAGGTGTTGACCTTAGTGGCTTTTATCTTAGGGTTCATACATAGGGAGACGATGAGGGGTACATCCTCAATATAACTAGAATAGTTGTTGGTCAAACTCACTTGGGCCTTCTTGGAGTGTGCTCTACTATATGTTAGGGTTATTGCATAGGGATTGGACCGTTAAGCAGGTTGCTAATGTAACTATTTGACCCACTCTCTCTTTAGCCATTTTTCATATTGATCTCTCAATGTTTGATTTCAGCACCAACAAGTGTGGTCGCTATGGGAAGGTGTGTTTCTTTGATTCCTTAGGTTTTCTAGCATGTGCTACTTATTTTCCGGTTTAGAATACCTTAGGTTGATTATGATGGCAATGATTTCGTAGTCTTCCAATCAAGAAACCCCTTTAAATGGTGATCCTGGTCTTTTTCATTTTATTTTAAATGTTGTTCCTTCTTATATGGCTACATTGTCCCTTCCCAGATTCGTGACAAGCTTATCGATATGGATTTCTTCAACTACACTGGTCACAAACATCCAAGATGCTCCACCTTAACAACACCAACCTCATGTTGACCCTTTTCCTTCTTCGCCCATTATGTCTTATCCCCTTTCTTTTTCCTTGCTTGGTGAAATTATTGATCCTAGTAACCAAGAAGCTAAGACGAAGAAGAAAAGGAAGAATACAAAGAAGAAAAATAAGCAAGGGGGGAACCAACAAACCATCACTATGAGTGTTGATAATGTTGAGCAACGTTCCATCATACATCGCAAGACCAAATTCCCTTGCAATCTTTGCAAGGATAACCATCTTCTTAATGATTGTTTTAGTATTCCCACAATTTTAGAAGTGTGGTCTAAAGAGTATCATCAAATCATTGTTGGTCCATCAACTAGCGATTATAAGGTTACGGGGAAAAAGGGTAAAGTTAGGTTCCCTTGTAGGTTATGCGAAGGGATTCATCAAACTCATCTTTGTCCTCGTGTGGATGAAGCCTAAAAATTGTTGGAAAACCTTATAGTTTCTCAACAAAAACTACCAATTGGTTACCATAAGCTTTATACCAACCCCCCATCAGTTGATGAAGTGATCTATTCGAGTCCACCATCAGTTGATCCGACTCGTCCCTTGAAGAGTGAATTTGAAGTGGTTGACTCGATTCCATCATCATTCGATCCCACTCTCCCATTAGAGAGTGAAGTCGATACCGCTCACGCTTTTCTTGTTACTTTATATTCCACCATACAAGGGGTACTTCTCTCATTCCCATGAAATCCGCTCCAAGTACTGAGGTCATTTCCTTCGATTATAATAGATTGACATAGCCTTGTATTCCTTCTTGCATGCCTTTTGAAATAATTGTGCAAGCTTGTAATAAGAACATATGTTGCACTATTATAGATGAAGGCACTTTTGTTAGCATTATCCTTGACTACTTGGAAAGATATAGGTTCCCCTCAGCTTGTGTTTATTACTCGGAAATTGTTGGATTTTAAAAGAAGAGCTAGTGAATCTTTAGGGATCCTTCCTCAACTACTCATTACCTTAAAAGGAAAAATTGTTTGTATTAATGTCATGGTAGTCCAAGGCCCCTTGGATTTCATTTTTCTCCTTGGGAAAGATTGTGTCTATGCCAAGAAAGCACTCATGTCCATGGCCTTTTGAGTGATTTATTTGCCTTATGATGGAAAAATTGTGACTATTAACCAACTTTCATTCGTTGGTCTTGATCTAACCACCAACCATCTTACCTCCCTGAATGTTCCCTATATGTAAGTGGTATCCTCCCCACCATAGGTTAATTATGTGGCAACCTATCTCATGTCTTCACTTTCCGATGAAAAAGAGCCTCTTATTGTATGCTCAACTTATTTTGACCTATATCTGGAAACTGACATGGTGAACCCTTCAATGAGGATAATGGATCTTGCTCTTCCTACCCCTATTGAGTCCCTTGACATGTTTTCCTTGCAGAGCATTTTTCTTCTATCCAATGAAGATATCTTGGAAGCCATGATTGAGGTGTGTCCCTTGACATGTATTCCTTCCAGATCTTTTTCCTCTTGGAAGCCATGATCAAGGTAGCCATGAGCATAGTTATTTTCCTGTGTCAATCTTGTTAAAAAAATAAACAAGGTGCCATGAAAATGTTTCTTTTTCTATGTGAAACTCCTTAGAAAATTAAATAGATCATTATGAGCATAATTCTTTTTCTGTGTCAAGCTCATTAAAAGTGTAAGTAGCCTTTGATTCCTTTGAAAGTGCACAAGAGCTTGAGTACGAATGAACGTGGAATGAAATGGGTTATATGAAGTTGACATAGATGTTTGGAATAGGTTGAAGGATAGTACCGAGATTAAATAAATGAGTGCCAAAATGCAAACTGCGGAGTAGAAAAGTGAGTCTATACGCAACAATTTGATCACCCTACTGACATAAGAACATTGAGTTGCAATGTTAGAAAGCGTGACGTTGGGAAGGAAAATCAACAAGTTGAGAGTAGAACAACAACAACTTTCCTAAAAAGTTGTAAAACTACAGGATGAAGCAATGTAACTCACTGATGACCTTGCTACAACATAGGCCACAACACATTAGCTAGTTCTAGACAATGAACCATTATTCCTAGCTCTTATTATGCATGTTAAGGTAGCAAACAAAATTATGATATGGCTAGAGGAGGCAGAGACTACCATGTTGTCTACCAAACAAACATTTGAGAAATTTTTGAAGAAAACCGTAGAGATACTCCATTTTTTTGGTGCAGAAACATGCCAGAGTGGCTTGGGGGTGAGCCATGAATAATGTTGGGGGCCTGTTGGGGCCAAAGTGAAAAAGGGTAAAATTTTAAATTTTTGGCTAAGTATGGTGAAACCGTGTGATAGGGAGGAAAAAGGGAATATCGTGTGCAACAAAGGATGGTGGACACTGCACATAGAATAGAAGCAGATATGCATACCATGAATATGTGCTCCAATGGAAATGAAGACCATAACATAACAAAATGATGCATAGGTCAACATCATACTCTCCAACAATATAGGTCAGTTAGTTATGGTTAAATGATGGTTGTGATTCAACATGTTATGGGCAACCAATTGGTTGTGATTTAGCACGAGAGTAGAAAACTCATTAGGGTGAACTGGATAGGCGAGCTAGATGAAGATTCTGAGTGTGATGTTGGAGATTGAGTTATATAAAGAGCCATTATTACTTCTAGACAATATTGTTGTCAAATTAATGATGGTTCTCTATGTACTTTTTGTTTGGCTTGATCATGTTTCTTTGAATGCTTATGCTCCTTGATACCTTCTTGATTACTCATCCTACTAATTGTACTAAGGTTTGGTTGGATAATATAGCATGAACCATGACGATATTATTTCTTTCATTTGAGAATATGATACCCCCTTGTAGTTTGTATCACTAGTATTTGTTGTTAATATGAAGTATTCATAGGTTCTGTGCCATTTTTTCATAGTTATGTAGTATATGAATTTTGTGTAAATAGTTGGATGAATGAATGAATTACGAAGCCTTGGCAAAGCTTTTGTTGAATGTCTTGTGTTGATTGTTTAATTGAGGCATGATATTAATAATGGTGTTCGTGTATGAATGAAGCTATGTTCCCTTGTTTTGTGTTAGAATAGTTTTTGTGCTTGTATATTGATCTCACATTGAATGGTTATTTCATTGATGGTGTAATGTTTTACACTTGACCGATGTGCATGGTAGTTTATTGGAATGTTTCAAGTCACACTATAAAGGTTTTTTAATGTAATTATTTTTAAATAGATATATCTACAATGTATGGTGAATACCATAATTTGAATTGAGATGTTTGGAACCAATGTCATCTATGTTTCACCTTTTCCATTGCACAACCTTCAAAGATTCTTGCAAACCCATCAACATACATGAGGTGAGACCTCACATACTTGAATGTGTTGAAAAGTGTCAATGTCTGAGGGGGTTTTGTTAACTTAACTCTGAACCCTGGGTCACCCCTATGCGCCTACAATATATATTACAAAGAGATGTATTAATGAATTGTAGGTATTATGTTGATATGGATAAGAATTTATGTCTTCCATCATAGGGAGTTCTAATATTTCATTGCTAGAGTAGAATTTAGAATATTTCTAATCATATGATTGAATATCTTCCTTGTGTTTATACTACTTAATAAACCTAAAAAAGACCAAATACTTTGAAAAATGGAATAAAGAAATGCGACATATTTGTTTATGTTTTTGCTTTTACTATTTAATATTTTAGTTGTTATTTATTCAATAATTCCCACTCACTCTTATATAGCTAAATTTTCCTTTAGTGCACTAACACTAAAAATATTTTCTCTTAATTGAAATTGAACTACTCAATAAAATTATAAAACATAGAATTTAAATGTTAATATCATATAGATATTAGATATGTTAGTGAATTGGGGTTATCTCAAGTGGTTGGGGGGATGATTATTATCCTTCCCATTGAGGTTCAAATCCCCACTAGTAACATGATGGGTTTTGATACCTTGATGATTATTGTTATAATGGATTCAAGACTAGGAAAAACACTCTTAAGTTAGTATAATTGTGAGGTTTTATGGTATTAGCAATGTCACTCTTCCTTGGCTGAGAGAAATACTAATTTCTTTCTTTCAAAAAAAGATATTAAATATATTCAATTTTATTATTATTAATGTTTAAAATTTCTAAAAAACAAAACACCATATAAATCATTAAATCCATATTAACATTTTTAATTAGTTTATTTTGGAGTTGTCTATAATGCGACTTTTTGGAGATTCCGGTGACGAAATCTGGCGGAAGAAATTGAGGTTAAATCTTGATTTGTTGCAGTTAAAATGGTTTTTTAACTGTATATTTGGATTCAGTACCCTCAAAAACCCTTGGGACGCTTTGATTGTGCAGAAACTAGCTATCAAACTTGCAATTCCAATAAATTGCTACCGGATTTTGACTAGAAAAACCCACCGGAAAAGCTTTCAAAAATCGCATTATAGACAACTGCGTTTATTTTTATACAATACAGTAATTAAAATATAACCAATAAAATTTAAAATCCACTTATTTTAATATTTTTTACTTTTATAAATTTATTATAATAATAAATTTATACACAATATTTGAATACTAAAAATATTTGAATATTAAAAATGATTAACATTTTCTTAAATTTATTAAATTTGCAAAATTCTAAAATACAAATTTCATTTTGGTTAACCTTTTTTCAAATTTATGAAATCCATAGGAAATATATTCATTAAATCTCATTTTGCTTACCTACAAGATGAGATAAGTATATTGTGGAAAGCAACCAACTCTTAAGTCCCACGAAGAAACACCCCTTTACGATGAACCACTCAATTTCACAATAACAAATATCCAATTTATCATTACTCTTATAACTAGACATAAATAGGAGCATTGACAAAATATGATAAAGCATCTCCAAAAATGGATGAATGTAATTATCTATTTCACCTTTGGTTTGTTATACTACATAATATATTATATTTACGCCAAAGGTGCTTTATTATGAGGTCTTTCCTCGTGCTACTGTAACAAATTCGTCGTCCTTCCTCGTGGACACATTTATTTCCTACTTTATTTTGGAGTTGTTTTTACTGTGATTTTTTGGACTTTCCGGTGCTCGAATCTGACAAAAAAATTTGAAGTGAAATCTTGGTTTGTGTTATTTAAATTGGTTTTTTGACTATATATATGGATTCAACACACTAAAAAACAATGAGTGCACTTCGATTGTGCAGGGGTTACCCATAAAACTTGTGATTTCAATAAATTCCTTACAGATTTTAGAGAAATTAGACCAGAAAAACCCACCGGAAAAGCTTCCAAAAAACCTCGCTAAAGACAACTCAAAATGTTTGAAGGTGTTCTCTGTTAAAAATGCAATGTTCTGTGTTAAATAAACGAAGCCCACTGGTCAACGCTACGAAAGAGAGTCTGAATCAGGAGAGTCTGGCTCTGCAAAATGCTCTACATTGTTCATGTACATTACATAATATATAGTAATCACAGATTTAGGGAAGTTAGAACCATAACCTAAAAAATAGAAACTAATTCCTATCCTGAGGGCTCGTGAACCAACTCAATATTCTAAAATATTCTCCATTATCTTTAACACTCCCCCTTAATGGAGAAGGGGTTCACAAATATGCCTAACATCTCCCTAAACATTTCAAACTTAATTTTTCCAAGAGGCTTAGTGAAAATGCCTGCAACATTACCACATGTATTACAATATACCAAATGGATTTCTTTTAATTGCACTTCCTCCCTGACAAAGTGGAACTGTGTATCAATGTGTTTAGTGTTTTTCTGAAACACCGGATTATTAGCAAGTTTGATTGAACTCTAATTGTCGCATTTGATCATTGTTGCACCTTTCTGTTCTTCCCCAACATCCTGGAGAAGTGTCCACAACCAAACTGCCTCACATGTTGCTGAACACATAGCTTGATACTATGCTTCCACTGAAGACAAGGAAATTGTGTTCTGTTTCTTACTGCTCCATGTAAACACCCCAGATCCAATGCTAAATGAATAGCCTGTTATGGATCTGTGATCGTCTACATTTCCAGCCCAATCTGAATCTGTAAACACTGTCAATCTAACATCAGAGGAATCAGTATAAATAATACCATAATCTACAGTACCTTGTAGAAACCTCAAAACACTTTTTCGTTGCATTCCAATGACTTTCAAGTGTCTTGGACAAGTATTGACTTAGCACAGTGACTGTATAAGCCAAATTTGGTCTAGTAGTGGTCAGGTAGATTAGGCTCCCAACCAGTTAACTGTAAAGTGTCACATCTGCCTCTTTAGAGCCATCCTCACTCTGCAGTTTGATGTTCTGATGTAGTGGTACTGCTGTAGGGTTACACTAATCCATCCTAAATCTTTCTAGTAGTCCTTTGAGATACTTTCCCTCGGACAAAAATGTTTTTCCTGAATCTCTCTAGACCTCAAGACCCAAACAGTATCTTAATTCACAAAGGTGTTTCATTTCGAACACTTGTGACATTTGTTGCTTGATTTCTTTGATTAAATATGTAGCATTACCTGTAATAATCAAATCATCTACATATAAAGAAATCAACACTATGTGCCCTTGTTCATCTTGCATGGTATAAAGATTAGGGTCATTTTTGCTTCTGTTGTATCCAAATTGTAGAAAAAATGAATCAATCTTTCAACACCAAGACCTGCGTGCTTGCTTTAGTCCATAAAGTGCTTTCTTTAATCTACAGACTAAATGTTATTTCCCTTTCTGGAAAAACCCTTCAGGTTGCTCTAAATAAACCTCCTCTTTCAATTCTCCATTTAAAAATGTAGACTTTACATCTAGTTGGTGAATCATCCAATGTTTCTTAGTAGCTAAGGCAATCAACATTCTAATGGTATTAAGTTTAGTTATAGGGGCAAAAGTTTCTTCATAGTCAATGCCTTCTTTTTGTGAATACCGCTTTGCTACCAATCTAGCTTTTAATTTATCTATAGTTCCATCTGCATTAATATTGGGTTTATACAACCATTTACAACCTATGGTTTGTTTCCCTCTAGGAAGTTCAACTAGTTCCCAAGTGTTGTTTTTTATTATAGATTCATATTCATGTTCCATAGCTGTTTTCCATTCACTACATTCATTTGCTTCCTTATAACTAGAAGGTTCAACAATATTCATCATACTAGTTATAAAAGCATTTTCCCTATATCTTGTAGGCAATTGAGCTTTCCTACCTGATCTCCTGAGTGGTGGGGTAGCCTCAAACCTTGTCTGATCATCATTCTCTTTTTCTTTTCATTGCTACTGCTACTATTGCTGTTGTATCTGCTGCTGGTGTTGTTGTTGTTCATCTTCTGCCTTTGTCTGCTGCTGATCTTGATTGTTTCCTGTTTCTTCACCTTCTTCTTCCACCAAGTATGGGATATCCCATTCCTCATTGTGCTTATCAGATTCTTCATGATCCAGCTCATGGAATATGACATATCTACTAACAAAAATCTTGTGAGTAGAGGGATTAGATAAACTATAAGCTTTATATTGTGAACAATACCCTAGAAAGGTACATCTGATGGCTTTTGAATCTAGTTTTCTTTTGTCTTCCTTTGGAATATAGGCAAATTCTTTAGACCCAAATACTCTTAAATGTTTTACTACAGGCTTAACTCCATATAGTGCTTCATAAGGAGTTTTAAACTCAAGACTCTTTTTAGGACTCCTATTTTTTAAATAAACTGCAATATTCAATGCTTCAGCCCAAAAACCATTCAACAAATTCTTACCTTTCAACATGCTTCTAGTGCATTCCACCAATGTTTTGTTCTTTCTTTCTGTTACTCCATTATGCTGAGGAGTATGGGGTACTGTGAATTGCTGTAATATTCCATGTTTTTTAAAATACTTGATAAGCTCATCCTTCATGTATTCTCCCCCTTGATCAGAGCGAAGAATTTTTATCTGCTTCCCTATTTGCTTTTCGATCATATTTCTGAACTGCCTAAAGTATTCAAATGTGTGACTCTTCTTACTCAAGAAGTATACCCAAGAAAACTTTGTGCAGTCATCAATAAACAGTAAAAAATATAATGCACCTCCTAATGACTTTGCTTGCATGGGTCCACAAAGATCTATGTGCACTAATTCAAGTATATCTCTCTGTTTCTTCTCTACTCGAGCAAGGAATTCTTCTCTATGCATCTTTCCTAATGTACAAGCATCACAATCATTATGCACTTGTTTTAACATAGCAAGATCTCTTACCATTTCCTTTTTCTAAAGTAACAACAAATAATTGTAGTTGATATGACCAAATCTTTGATGCCACAACTCTTTTGTAGTCAAACCTGTTGTTGTTAAAGCTCGAACTGGTGCTAGTCTTACATCCAATTTGTACAGACCTCCTGTTCAAATTCTTGTAGCAATTGTCTTCATGCCATCTAGCAGATATTTAATACAGCAATTAGATTTAAAAAATTCAAATTTAATATCTTGATCTGTAATCATAGATACAAAAATCAAGTCCTTTGTTATACCGGGCACATACATAAAATTATAAATTTGTCTTACATTACCATTAGGTAAAATGACAGAAATTTTCCCACATCCTTTGATCTGATGACTTCTATCATCACCTAGGTAGATTTTTGCTCTGTCATTGATTTCTTTAAAATCTTCAAACCATTGCTTGTTCCCTATCATATGTGTTGATGCTCTCGAATCTACATGCCAGATGTCTGCATCAACATTCTCATCACGGCCTGCCATGAACAATCTAAAATTTCGCTCAAGATTATCATTCGCGAGATGACCTGCATGTCTTTTTTGCCTCTGTTGTTCTTCATGATATTATTTCTTCCTGCTCTCTTTAGCTATATGACCCATTTTTCCGCAATAAAAACGCTTAATTACATAATTGTTTCTATTCGGATTCATACCTTGGGTCAGATTTGGTCTTTTCTGTGAACTTCCTCTGTTTTGCTGTTGCAGATTTCCTTTTCCTTTGTAGAAGTTCTTTTTCGCCATCAATGTAAGATCGACACTCTGGGGCTTCAGAGTCGATCTTCTTTCTTCTTCTTGCATCAGTATCCCTGAAGATTCTTCAAACTTCGGGATTTTCTCTCTCGCATTTATCCCAGTGATGAACGTTTCGTAGTCATCGGTCACACCATTCATGGTAATTGTTACAAGATCTGTATCTTCAACTGTATGACCAATGTCTACCAATTTGTTCTTTAGATCTTGAATCCTTGCTATGAAGGAAGCAGTTGTTTCATTCTTCTCCATCTTTAGGGATAAGATATTTCTTTTCAGGAAGAGAAGACGGTTTGTATTCCTGATTTCATACAGATCCTTTAAAATTCCCCAAATTTCGCTTGCTGATTTACATTCTCTGATATGTGGTATGATGCAATCTTTCACTGACATCTTCAGCAACGTCCTTGCTTTATCTTCATGTTTCTTGTAGGTTTTACCCCATACAGAAATTACCTGCATACGAATTCTAAAACACAGAAAATAAACAATGTGAGAGCATAACACATAAAACACATATAAACAGAGATTTTCCCCTGGATCCCAAAACCGAGACTACCAGCTTGATTTTTCATTATGTTCCTTCCAATGTTATAATACATATGTATACATGTCGAAGCATCCAATACCATGGACCGAAAACCATCGCGTACAAAACCATGGACCGAAAACCATCGCATCCAAAACCATGGACCGAAAACCCTCGCGTCCAAAAACATGTGCGAAAATCATGCACAAAACCATAGGTGGGTCTGCCCAACCTAAGATAGGTTCCAAAACCAAAATTTTTTGGGGCCATAGAGTGGGGTTACCTGCACCCCTCAAACCCCCTTTTGACCCCCCCGCTACACAATCAGCGCAACGAAGGCGGGGCGGAACCCCTCGGTTAACTACATGGGCTAGTCGTGGAAATAATATAACACAACCCAACATTCTCCCACTTGTTGTTTTCTTTCCACAGGGGGCCACAATTGAGCTTAGTCATTTATCCAGCCCTGCAATGCCCATTATTTCTCTACACCAAGAGAACTTCTCAGAGCTCACAGATTTTGTCAATGCATCTGCAGTATTCTTCAAAGGTGTCCACCTTTACCAACAACACGTTTTTGTCTTCTATCATATCCCTCACAAAGTGATATTGAACATCAATGTGCTTTGTCTTTGAATGATATGCAGGGTTCTTTGCCAAGAAAATTGCACTTTGGTTGTCACAGTTTATCCTTATAGCTCCCTGTACTAACCCCATACTTGAACACAATCTCTGCAACCAAACTACTTCCTTGCTTGTATGAGTGGCTGCATGTATTCTGCCTCTGTAGTTGATAGTGCCACTACAGATTATTTCTTACTCATCCAACTCAGTGCACCTCCAAATAGGTTAAACACATACCCACTTGTAGATCTTCTCCGATCTAGATCTCCAGCCAAGTCTGCATCAAGAAAGCCATGAATATCCAACACTCTATCCAATCCTGGTCTTCCTTGGTAGCACAAACCATAATCACTAGTGCCACACAAATACCTGAAACTCGCTTCACTATTGTCCAATGCTCCTTTCCTGGTTTTGACATAAACCTACTCAATACTCCCACTGCATGTGCAATGTCTGGTCTAGTACAGACCATTTCATACATCAGTCTACTGACTGCACTTGCATATGGAACACGGGACATGTCCTCTTCCTCTTCTTGTGTCTTGGGACACTGTTCAACAGATAACTTTACACCTACAGGAATAGGAACCTTCACTGGTTTACTATCATGCATATTAAATCTCTGCAATATTGTCTCGACATACTTCCTCTGGTTTAACCAGAGCTTCCTCTTTTCCTGATCTCTTTTAATTTCCATGCCCAAAATATAGTTTGCAACACCAAGATCTTTCATGTCGAATTTG
>APFE030269745.1:87583-122486 GCA_000404065.3 Pinus taeda
GTATACTAAGATAACATAATTATTAATTATTTTTTATATTTTTTACTTTAAATCTAAAATCAAAAACTAAAATTTTTATTTTTTAAATCTAAAATAAAAAACAAAATTTCATCTAAAAATTTAAAAATGTTTGTTTTTTCGTTCACAAAATTCGTTATTGTCTTTTTTCGCAAATTAATTTTCGAGAAAGAGTGTTTTTATTTGAACAAAATCAATAGACTTTCTGATCTTCCTGATCGCACGAAGCGCAGGAAGAGAGCATACTAATCGATTGATTCGTTTTTATTTATGCAGGGGGGGTTTGTTTTAAAAGATGAAATTTAAAACTAGCTAAACACTAAAACATCATAAAACTCAAACTTAAACTCCTTTGTGAAGATCCTGCTGTCACCAGGTCTCACAAGTTATTTTGTCTAAAGAAAAATAAATATTGAATTAAATTCTAATTCCTAATCCCTTAGCACCATCCCCGGCAACGGCGCCAAAATGTTGGGCAATTTATTGTGCTTAAATTGCTGCATTAAATTATCGACCAGGGAAACTCGTCAGCTTTTGATGATGCCAGCACTATATGTGCAGGAGTAGGCAACTAATTCTATGTCTAATGAAATTATTTACGGTTCAATATAATATGCAAGGGAAGAGGCTCCTAACTAAGGAGATCATGGTTGTCCTTCCCTACAGTATCATAGAGCAACCATAAAACTAGAAACTTGAAATTCAAACAAGGGAATGAACTTTAGTTGTTGTTCAGATTCAACGAGAGAAAGACTAACTTAGTCTCTTGATTGTCCTCTCATGTACTAATCCAAACTAAACTAAGATTCATCCATAAGCGTAAACTAAATGAAATAACTTTGAAACATAAAAGCAAAAAGATGAATTCCAATTATCATACAAATCAAATAGAGAGAGAGCCTAACTTAGACTCTTGTTGTCCTCTCATATGTTGATAAGACTCTAATTGAAAACTCATTCATCAATCAAATCCTCAAACATCAAACATCTAAGCAATTAAATAAAATAAGACCTAATATGAAACAACAAGTTCCTTTGCTCCTTCTAGAGTGAGCTCAATTCTCCTAAGAACAAAGTGACAAGCCATTCCATATACTATATTAAGATAACTTATATCTAAAACTACATAATGGAAAACTATTTCTAAAACTACTTAATGAAAATATATGTCAAATGAAGCTTTATTCCATCATAAATTGGATACAATGCTCTAAGAGTCCTCCCCTTGGAATGGAGGAGGTACTCCTATTTATACAAAAACTATGATAACAACCTCATACATGTGGACCCACTATTCTCTCCTTTGACCCACATATTTCTCAACCAATGGTGACACATAACCCTATCCTCCATGATCTCCTCCATGAGGTCCATGATCTTCTCCATGAGGTTCATGATCTTCTCAAATTCGAATTTGAGCATAGAGTGCCACATAAGGATGCCTTGGAAGCTTCCTTTGTACCTACACATGTCAACAAACTCATTCTAATTGTTATGCATCTTATTTTCTAAGTTTTAGCCATAAATTCACTTAAAAATGTTAAGAATTAATAAACTTTGGAAAAGCATAGTTATGACCCAATAATGAGGTCAATGTAATGATGTGGAGGTGGAATGGAGGTGACATGAAGGTGGAATGTGAAGATATTGGTGAATAATGAAGTGAAAATAAGGACTATTTTGAGGCCCAACAGAGATCATAAGAATTTGTATTAGAGTAATAGTAAAATCATTATATGTTTAGAGATTATGTGAATTCAAGTCTAGAGTAAGACAAAAATATAATGAATACCTCTAGTCAAAATCATATGCCTAGACAATGTAACCAGACCTAGAGAAAATCATATTGAATATAATAAAGCATCTGCCATTATTTTTCCAAATTGCATGAATTATGGATTTTGTTCTCATTGCATGTATTCTAGTTATCACTTACTAATTTTGTTATTAATGACAAAACACGAAATGGGTGTAATGTGAGGCATAAAAATTTCATTATTACCCTTAATTAACTTTTTATTATTTAGTAATCCACACACTAGAAAGTTTGTATGTGTAGATGGGTAATGTATATGTAAGTGTAAAAAATAATGAATGAAGATTTTTCCAGACATATTGCTTTCTTCACATCCTTCTACTTTGCTAGAATGGAAATTGCTTGTGGAGCAATGTTTATGGATGTTGTTGGCGGAGAATTGATGAGCATGTTGAGACCTTGGGTTCAGGCACAGGGGCCAACAAAAGTTTCAACGTAGTCTGGTGTAGCGCTGACATTTCCACCTTACTCAGAAAGAATAAGGTGTCTCACTTGAGGTGCGCTAAGACCTTACTAAGGTAAGGGGCTGTAACTAAGTGTCAGGAGAAATCACATGGAAATAGTAATACTCAGTAAACCCAAAACCAGACTATTGGAGATACAACCATATCAGATTAAGCATTAAAAAAGTAACATGTACTATGTGGATACATTCACAACAAAAAATTTAAAAGGGAAAATAAAATCACAAAAAAAAGACTCTCATATATCCCTGCAACTTGTTCTTTCATTAGGATCAGCAACATTACAAGAATACATTCGGATCAGAGCCTCATCAACATAGTAGAGTCTAGTGATCCAAGACAAGATAATACATAACTAGAATAGTACAGAATCTTGCGGGCTCAATAGGCTCCACAATGACATTTTGATACTTTCTTCGCTTCCCTTGTCTCCTTCTTTTCTTGATTTTCCTTCGAAATTTTTAATCTCTTTGCTCGCTTGGACTGCTTCTTCTCCCTCGGCTATTCTGCCCTTTCCCTTTTCGGTTTCTTCTGTTGCTCAGTTGTGTCTGATTCCTCGACTATCAACGAACCTTCCAACCCAGCTACAACTGTGTGAGCCCTGATTTCTCTAGTTAATCCTCTGTAACTGCTAGTCTTTGGCGGGTTCCTTCTCCTCCTTTGGTTATCTTCTTCATGAATTCCCAACAGTCACCTTTGGTCAAAATTTGGTCATCATCAAAACATGTAAAAAATTAACCCTCAAAACGAAGGACCCAACAGGCCTCGACCATAGTCCATTGTCTTGTGCCCGAGTGAATTATTTTTTGGTGTTGTTGGTGCTTCCTATTGTTGTGGTGCTTCTTCCTATGTTGGTTCTCCTTGAATTGTTTCTTAAAATGAAGGATCCAACTCTGGAATGAAATCAATGGCTACATTTTTTAACCTTACGTATACAACGAGTGTCACCTACCATGATCTCGTGAGAGCACTTGCTTGATCAATGAACTGCGTTGTGAGTTCGGCTGTTGGTTGGGCAGGGTGGGTCAAAAAAAGGGTATTCCATTGAGCTTTTCCTCCTCGCTGAGCTATTGTAGTGTCTAGAAGTGATCATGTGTAGGCAACTTAAGGTCCTGGAGAAACTCTTAGTCTTGCTTGATTCATCCTCAATTTGTTGGATCTAGATTTTGATGGCATCCACTTGGGCTAGGAAATCCTTTCGCTAGGTTTTGTCTCTGGTAGCTATGGCTTGGTTGAATAAATGATTAGCTTGGTGGTGCAGAGGGTAAATCAGTTGATTTTTCTTTGCCATAAATCCTAACAATTTGCAAACTTGTGCTAAGAGTCCTTGAGCTTCATCCATAGCTTGAATGAGAGAGGCTTTCAAACAAGTCACTTTTGTGATTTTCTATTCAATCGTGATGGTATACTAGAAATAAGGATTTGGTAGTGCCCTTTGAGTGGCATAAATACTTTATTTGAGCTCTCTATTTGTCCAGATGAGGTCGGTGTAGGCTTCTTTGATGTGATTGCAACATTCGACTATAGTGCAGGTCAAAAAATCTTCCAGCGCATCTGTGACTATCTCAACAATCAAGGGCCATAGATCCTAGAAATTTGCACTTATTTGGTTTAATTGGTTCTATAGAGTCTGCTTCTACTAAGGAATGTGATCTCGTTCTATAGTAAGGGAAAGAATTTGTTGTTGTTGATGCTCATGTTCAACTTCCAGAGTGTTGTGCAACGCCTCTGCTTGGCATGCAACTATGATTTGATTAGGCATATTAATTTTGTTGTGCTAAGATCCTCCTCAGAATATAAACAAAATTGTATTCATGTGCGTAAGGATTCATGAGTTTATTGCAAGTGAAAATGATTTTTATGTTAATTTTATGAGCAATTTAACATAAATTAGAAATTGAACATTAGCATATAAATGAACAAAACATCACCAATAACACATCACAACAGGAACATGATGAAGGAGTTCACCCCTCTTGGGCTACGTCTCCTTGGTCCAGCTTGCAATGGCTTGGGCCTTGCTATTATGCTCAAATGTGTAAAAAATTGTGTTTACAATGCTCAAATGCTTATGTAACCTACTCCAATGAGTCCATAATGTCCAAAAATGGCTACCTAGCCTCTTTTTGCACCCAATTTGGTCGAAAACTGGAGAAGTTATCACCTCTCCTATTTTCTCCACTATTCACTCCACAAATTGCCCAAAATCTGGCACGAACCCTCATTTTTGCCTAGATTTCCACTAACGGGCCACCAAATCCGCCGAAATCCGGGTGACTTGTCGGACAGATAATTTGGTCACCGAGGCCTAAAAATCAGGAGATTAGGTCATATGGGGACCATGCACCCAGGGGCTAGCCCCCATTGCTGGCCCCTTTTCCTCTGGTGGCTGGATAACCCTTGGCGGTTAGGCATAAATGCTGGCAGCTAATGAAGTGGTTCTCACATGGGTGGTTAAGTCCACCCTAACCTCCAAACTATGTGACATAACTCTTTAAATATAATCTGCGGTCTACGTATGTTAAGAACTACCATGTGGTGCATTGGAAATGGGCTCTATTGTATGTTGGGAGGTCACAGGTTTGACCCCCACTGCCTCAACCCAAACCATAGAAATGTTTTTGGTGGCCTCCCGGGCTACCACGTGGCAGCCTCCAGGTGGGCCACGTGTCAGTTCGTGGTTAGCCATCATTCTGATGAGCCCCAGAAATGGGTAATTATATGGGCTCATTTAGCCTCCTAATTAAAATTAATCCACCGTTCTCATTAGTTTATTGCATGTTTTTTATTATATTTATGCTAATAGAGTGAATTGGGTTAGTCATTATGCCAAAAAGTCTAATGTGTGCTTTATGCGGTTTTTTGGTCAATTTTGAGAGAAAATCAAAGGTTTAATGAGAATTTGGCAGCCAAATTCGTGGAATAACAAGGGAGAGGATTTGTAGGAGGGTGTCCCCTTCATTTATGAGCCCTTACCTCAAATTCTCCACCAGTATCTCGGAGTTCAAGGGCCACCACATCGATGATCACAAGGGCAGTCGAACAGGGCTAGTAAAGTCGCTGTTAACTCCAAGTTTTGGCAGCCGAGTTCCTAAAGTTTAGGAGGACTGTTGGGGTCCTCAATTTGTATAAATAAGAAGGCTTAGGGCCTCAATTTTGTTAGTTAGATTTTAGTCATTTTTTAAGTCTATTTTCGCACTCTAGTGCAGCCCTGTATCAGCACATTTTCGAGCTTTTTCTTGTAGACAGTTTTTGGGATGTAACTATTATTTTTTTGATCAATAAAGATGAATCCAGCTTTGCACCAGTTCTGATATTTATTAGGAGGCTGTAGCTCTTGGGGTTGGGCCCAACCTAAGTGCCAGTACCTCCTTTGTGTAATTTTATGTGTCTTTGTTGCATTCATAGAATAATTTCTGCTATTTAGGTTAAGATCTTGCTTTGTTACTTAGGTTGTTTTTGATGATTAAGATAGCTTTTCATGCTTCAGGTTCATTTGACAGTTTGGTAACAGAAAATATCTGCAAAAAGGCCATCAAGCAGTCCCTGATCTCATCTCTCCCTCCTTGGGACCATGAGCTGAGACCAAGGCATACTTGCTGCCACAAAAACATTGTTTTTGCCTTTCAATGCAATTGCTAGTGTTAGATTTTTAGTTGATACCAGTTGTACTTGCATGTTTAGATCTGTTCTTGCTTGGTTTCCATAGTTATCTTGCATTATTTCCTGTCTATAAACTTTTGTTCATCATGTTTTTGGTTTTTAGGTCAGATTAGGTCAAAATAGATAGATCTTTGGTTTTTCTAGTCTTTGTTCGATTAGTTTTAGAAAATAGTGTGAAGAGCACCTGTAATACATCCCTTCTTATCCTTCCTCCATCATACAACCTACTCCAACCCTTAATCCAAGATTCCTTCCATTCATTTGCCACACTTTTCCAATTTGCCCTAATTTCTATATTCTTGTGCAACATTGCTCCCTCCATCCTTGAACAAACCCAACCACCTTCATCACTCCTTAGCTTCATTCACAAAGTCCTAGACCCCTTCACATCCTCATCCATCCTCCATTTCCACTTTCCCAGCATTTTTCCACCATCAACCCTCTAAAATCCTCTTTCGGCTCTTCCTGTAGAACTTCCTGTAGAACATCTTGTAGAACCCCTCCAGACTTCCTGTAGAAATTCACGTGAGTATTTTTTCGAGATTTGATCGTTGTGAAACTCTTTGGAAGGGTGCTAGGGACCCCTTAGGCCCTCTTCTCACCTTCCCAACCTCCTGCAAGCACCCACTCCATTTCCTTTCGCCAATCAAGCTCTTGACAGTCAAAAATAGTTAAAGCACATGCATAATAATTCTACAAAATTACTCAAAAATACAAAAAGATGCTTTTTCCATATTTTCCTTTAGAAGTAGCTTAGTCACATGCATTTTACCTTTCCAAGAGTCAATGGCATCCATTTCAGCAGCTTTCATCTCTTTTCTTGCACTAGTAGGGTTAGTCGATAAAACTAGGGTTTGCATTTCCTTTCATCTTTTAGCTTCTTTTTGCAAGTAGATTAGCCTCTTTTGAGTTAACTTTCATCCATCACAATTAAAAGCTTCTTCTAAGAACTCATAGAAGTTGGCTTAAGCTCCTAGCGAACTTGTGCCAGCTGATCAAGTGACAGCTTGCAGTAAGAGCTAGTACTTGTGCATATAGCACCATCGCTTCCAAGTTTGTTATGAACTACCGAGTTGATAAAAGTAAATAAGGGAGTCCCAAGAGTTGCAGCATCATTGCTGCAATGCAAGAGCCCACCACATTCCAACCAATAAGAACCACTAAAATCTGACTAGTCAGAATGTGCCACTTGGAATGATTTCATTAGCTGAGGAGCCCTTTGACCAAGTCAACATCCACATCACTTTCCCAGTCAGCGCCATGTCAAAAGTATGGACTGCTGACTGGGCTATCCATTTTTTTGAAAATTCACATGTTTGGGAAAGTGAATAGAACTTGTTTCTGGAGTCATATGGAATCTGTTTCGCGTGAAACAAGTTGTGTCAGATTCAGGATAACGAGCACTAGGCAGTCATCCAGGTTCCACACCAATCCGACAACTTAGAAATTTGAGCCTTTTTTTGAGCACTTGATCATTCCTCCCCACTAGAAGCCTTTTGGACCCCAAAATATCACTTTCAGCTATCTAGCAGGTGAGGGTATAGTTCCCTCACCTTTCCAATCTCGATCCATTCATCACTGACTTGGAACTTGTGATATACACGATGCTTGTTGTGCCTTGCTTTGTTCTTGTGTTTGCTCTTTTCAAGCTAATCTTGTACTGTTTGATGTACCATTTGGAGTCGTTCAATGAAATCTTTGGCTTTGTCCATGTTACTGTCAATAGAAACATCCATCTTACCAAGATGATACAATACATAATGATGCAAATGGTAAACAAATTCCTCCACTTGATTCCTTTGACTCAAGCTTGAATGTACATCTTAAAAGTATGTATTTTTATGAACTTAACTTTCATGCAAAACAAAATGATGCTTAAGGAAATTAGTTATACAAACTATAGGCCTAGAAAGTACATCAACAAACTTGTCGCTTATACCTTTCTTATACCTTTTAACCAAGTGGAATAGTAGAATAAAACCCATCCAATGAAAGTGCATTTGTCACTACAACTTAAACACTGCACCATTGTAAATTTATGAATGAAATTAAATGGGCTTGCCACATTGCATAAATACTGCGCCCATGGCATAGTCACATACATCAACCTGAAACTCAAATGACTTTTTCAAGTTCAAAAGAACAAGTATAAAGGCTGAACTGATCTTTTCTTTCAAAGCATCAAATGCCTCTTCTTGTTTGCCTCCCCACTGGAAGACCTTTTGCACAACTTCCAAAGAATGCAAGTGAGATATAGTAGAAGAAAAATTAACAAAATATTTCCTCCAACATTGGGTTGCTCCCAAAAAACGTCTTATCCAAATGACTATCTTGAGCATTGACCAATCCATAATGGCATCAATCTTGGAGAGGTCTAACTTCAACTCACCTTCTCTAATATAATTTTCCAAGTACATCAAACAATCTTTATCCAAAATATACTTTGACATCTTCAATAACAAATGTTCTTGGCATACGACATCAAGTAATTTTTTCTCATACATGACATGTTCATAATGAAATTCTCTGAAAATGAAAATTTCAACCAAGTAGAGTATGATGTCTAGAGATGGCTTCAATACATCTTTCTTCATATGCATGAAAGTAGTAGGAGCATGGCAAAGACCAAAAAGCATAACAAGCCATTCAAGCAAACCTTTCTTGGTTTTGAATGTCATCTTCCATATGTCTCCTTCAACAAATCTACTTTGATGGTAGCCAATTCTTGAATCCCATTAAATGAAATGCTCTCCATTCTTCTTGGACACCAAAACAATAGGTGCACCACATGGTGAAGGAGATGGTCGGATGATCCTTTTGTTCAACAAGCCATGGATTTTCTTTGTTATTTTTGCACCTTCCCTTCTTGATATCCGGTGCATGTCAATGTTAGGAAGAAGACATTTTTGCTGCAATGGTATTTCATGTTGGATTCTCCTCTTGGAAGGAAATCCCTTTTCTTTCTGAAACACCTCATCATCATGGTTAACAACATCAACCAAATCAGTTTTCAATTTTGAATTACAACCATCAAACGCTTCATAATCAACATCAACATTAGGTTTGATCATAAGAAGCACTAAATTCTTGCTTGAATTCACTAGTCTTTTCATTTGCCCAGCATTAACTAATGAAAGATTTAGTTTCTTGTGATGAGCTCTCAAAATATACTCCACACCATCCTTTAACAATTGGTACTTGTTTTCATGATGATAGAAGATTATTTTCTATCATAGATGTAAGTATTGCCCAAAACGGAAGCGGTGACAACCTAGCAACAAAGGCAGGATGGGTAACTGGGTACCCACGACCTCACCGAAAAAGGAGCACGGTTAGGGTTAGGGTTTCTCTATCTGCAATTGCGAGCACTTGCTCACCTGCTGAACCTTTGCTATCGTCCTCACTGTTACGATTGTTTTCTTATTGGTTTCGTTGTCACCTACTACCCATCGCTGTTGCCGGATTTGCTGCAGTATGTCGAACATGGAGCTTGAGGAAGTGGACTACTCCGTCGACCCTGACCCCTATGCTACCATCTAGTCAAACCCTAAACCTACGTCAAAATATACGCTTGTTGATCACAAGGTTCGTCTTGTTCGTGCATTCCCGTTGATCCACCCTCTGTTTCTTTACCGAGTCCTTCTACATTCGGCCTCCCTTTAGCCGCTCTCTCCATCAACTCCCTAGATCTCGACTGCCTGCCTCTTTCACCGGCAACCCTCCACTTGCTCACCTCCTACACTCTGTAATCTCCCCCTTTTGACCCTTCACCTTCCAAAAATTTGTATCTTCCGCCTTCCTTTGAGTTTCCCTCCTCTACAGGATTTGACTTGGAGACCAGAATAAACCCCTCACTGGCCACTCCACTTGCCCCTTCAGTTGCAGCTTCGGGTTCCACATCTTCCCCCTCCGACTATTTTGAAACCCCGATTATCAAAGTCCAGAAGTCCACTCCCCTGTCACATTAGGAGCATTAGGGCTCTCAAGATCATTTGCAAGACCATCCCACAGTACCTCGCACCAGGAAACAAAAGCTCAAGTGTGTGAAGGCCACAAGCAAGGACCTGCTTCTAAAATTTGGGGAACGGGTAAGCATGGGAGAAGTGGTAGACATGGCGGGCAGGATTCTTGTTGGAAGAGTTCGAGGCCATGCCTATTCAGCAAAGAGTTAGGCTTTGGGTCAAAGAGATTTGGGGGAACATTTTCAAGGAACTCCTAGAAGTGCAAACACTGGCTCAAGATTGGTTCGCGCTCTACTTTCAGCAGTAGGAATATACAAATTTGGCACTTACCAGATATTGTCATATTGAGATGGCTCTGGTCATGCTTAAGCTCTAAATTCCACTGTTTGATCCAGAATGGGAACAAATTGGAGCCGGACCACTTTGGGTTAGGTTGCCTAGTCTCCCCCTTTATTTTTGGTCTGAAGATATTTTCATTTGCATTGGCAATGCTCTCGACACCTATCCAGACTATGACAAGACCTACATCCACTCTGAAAATTGGTCATTGGCTCATATACTAGTTTACTTGGATACTAGAGAAGGGTTGGAGGAAAAAATCACCCTTCAGTCAAAGAACTTCACCAAGATTCAAATCTTGGACTATGAAGGAGTGCCATTCATGTGCTATAGGTGCCATAAGGTTGGGAACCTCTATAAGGAATACTCGTTGTTTTGCAAGACTACTTCACCATCCGAAGAAGCAGCGGAAGGAAGGAAAGGGATGCCACATTAGCTCCTGGTTTGAATCCTCAGGAAAATACTCCCTAGACAAATAAAGGTGTTGTGAATCAGGTGCCTTCCTCGAGTGCCCCCCGCCCTCCTTCCCCACTGATAACCAGATCAAGGGTTGCAGCTGCGAAAAATCGATCATCGGGTACTCCTTCTATCCCTTTCTCTACATCTTTTTTTCTCTTTTAAGTTCTGCACTGCATTTTCACTTTGCATCTGCATCTTTACCGTATTATATCCTTGTCATACCCTACTCCCTGGATCCCCATCTTCGGGTTATATCCACTACTCCACCCACCATCCCGAACCTGGATCGTTCTCCCTCTCATTTTGAGCCATCAACCATCTTCGGTCACTCTCATCCTTATAATCTTCGCCCCCGCACTTCTCAACCATCTGAGACCTTTTGGAACTCCGGGTTGGGCCTGATATCCCCTTCCTGGTCCTCCATGGTCCCCAGAGGGTGGAAATTCCTCATATCAAAGACCATTAAGCAAGCTGGGGTGGATGTAGGTTTCGGTAGATAATATACTCTCAACTGGGTACTTAGAGCACAACCTACCCACCCTCAGTCTCCCCCATGAAGTGACTCTCCTTCAACTGCAGAGGTCTGGCTAGCCCTCCTAACAAAATAGCCCTCAGACTCTTATTTGAATCTAGGTCGGTGGATATTATCTATCTGCAAGAAACACTTGGGTTGGTTGATCATATTATACTTGTGCTACATTTGATTAAACTGATATGGCATTTCCAAGCTCTTGATGTCATGGAGCAATTGGGTGGCCTGGCCCTGGGTATAAATCCCTACACAATACACCTTAAGGCCTCCTGGTGTGGGGTTGGCTTCATTGGTATGGACATATTTTCCTCGAAACTGGGCATGGACCTCAAGATTGTCAATGTATATGGCCCTTGTCACAACAAAGAGGCGTTTTGGAATCATATCCTAAGTCTTTCCATCATCAACTCTGATTAGACCATTTTGGGAGGTGACTTGAATTTCTCCATTGGATATGGGAAATCATGTGAAGTAATGCTCAGGTGGATCCCTTATCTGACAATATGGAATAGCTCCTTGAACAACATCACTGGATTGACATCCCTATGGTTAAATCTCAACCCACTTGGCGCAACCAAAGAATCGGGGATGCTTACCTGGCTAGATGTTTGGATCGCTTCCTCATTAAGGATCCCCTGGTGAGAATACTATCCTTGTACAAACAATGGGTTGGTTGTGGAGGTATATTGTACCACTCCCCCATCTTCATGGAACTCTCCAGTCCTATCTGGATGCCAAAGGCACCCTTTAAATTCAACTCCACCTGGCTAAAGGATCCCTCATACATTCACCTGGTTAACAATTACTGGCTATCTCATCCACCATCCTCTAGGAGAACCTTGGCAAAGGGCTTCTGTGACAACCTACTTGAAATCAAGTGATTATCTATTGATTGGGCCAAAGAAAAATGAGACCGGGATGAACAGACCCTCAGGTCTATTGAGCTTAATCTAGACAACCTGTTGGATGAACAGGGCTTGGGATTCACATCTGAAGCTACAAAGAGCCACCTCCTCGAGTTGGAGGCTTAGTGATCCAAGATTCTAAAAGAGAGGGAAGAAACTTGGCACCTCAGGAGTTGGGCTATTTGGTTACAAGCCAGTGATGAGAATACAAAATTCTTCCACAACTATGTAAAGGGAAGGAAAGTTTGCAACACTATCTGGCACATGCCCATGGAGGATGGTAGTCTTGACTCTTCTTTTAATCAATTGGCTCATCTGGGAAACACACACTTCCAAAATATGTTTCCCCCCCCCCCTGGTTCCACCCTTACTGATATCGTTCGAATAGTGGGACATTTTTCCCAGTTTGTTGACCCAGATGAAGCTGAGGAGCTCACCTCCCCAGTTATAATGGGTGAATTGGAAAGTACCTTAAAATGTTTCAAAAAAGACAAGAGCCCAGGACCTAATGGTTGGTCTATTGAGTTTTATCTAGCTTTTCATGAAACTATTGGTCAGGATCTGCTAAAGGTGGTGGAAGAATGCAGGACATTTGGGCATATGTACGAGGCTATTAACTCCACTTTCATTGACCTTATTCCCAAATTGGACTCCCCTTCATCTTTCAATGACTTCAAGCTTATATCTTTTTGTAATTGTCTCTACAAGATCATAGCCAACCACCTCAAACCTATTCTCTCCTGTCACATATCCCCTGGACAATTCACTTTCCTTCATAACAGACAAATCCATGAGGCTATAGGATTTGCGCAGGAAGCCCTTCATTCCATAAAAACTAAGAAACCCAAGGGGGAAATTCTCAAAGTCGATCTAGAAAAAGCCTTTGACCTGGTAAGCTAGATCTATCTCAAAATGATTCTCACCCAAATGGGTTTCCCCCCTCCCTTCATTGATTGGGTTATGTGTTTCATCACCACAACCTCGTTCATTGTCCTGATCAATGGCTCTACATCTTACTTTTTTCATGTTGAATGAGGGCTGCACCAAGGATGCCCACTCTCCACTCTCCTCTTTCTGATTCTTATGGAAGGCCTCAGTAGGCTCATTGCTTCTGCAAAGAATGATGGGTGTTTTCGAGGTCTCAAAATAACTTATCAGTGCATACTCACCCATCTACTCTTTGTAGATGATGTACTCATCTAACTTGACGAAGGCATTCGGGATATTACTACCTTTTCATATACCCTTATACTCTTCTCAAAGGCCACATGTATGGAAGCAAATCATTTGAAATCCATTATTACTCTATCTGAATGTTCTCCCCATGAGGCTAGGGTGGCAATGTAAAAATTTCCTTTTCAGAGCCATCACCTCGAGGATGGACTCAAAAAATTGGGCTTCTGGATCAAGCCTCATAGCTACAAAATTTCTGACTAGATTTGGCTCGTGGTCAAGATCGAAAAAATATTACTCAACTAGAATCACAGATTCCTCTCCAAGGCAGGTCGATTAATGCTCATCAAATCTGTCCTAGAAGCTACACCTGTTTACTGGATGTCACTGGCTTGGATTCCTAAAGGAATCCTTTCCCGAATTTAAAGGATTTGCTGGAGATTCCTTTGGAATGGATATAAGGAGGGTCGACCCTTTGCATGGGTGGGATGGAATCATATTTCTATACCAAAGAAATGGGGTGGTTGGGGTCTAAACGATTTATCCTCCTTTGGACATGCACTGGCTGCTAAGCTGGGTTGGAATATTCTCACCTCCCATGGCCTCTGGACTGAGGCTATCTTTTATAAATATATCTAGCCTCATCAGCTAATGGATTGGATATGTATTCCCACTTGGCAGAGAAATGGGATTTCAATGGTTTGGCGAGCGATACTACACACGTTTCCTACTATCATAAATGAATTAGCATGGAGAATTAATGATGGCTCATCCGTTTGCTTTGGTTTAGATCCTTGGTTTGGCTGTGGGAATATTTTTCGATTACCCCCGTACTTAATACAATTTCTCAATAACAGGAACATTTATGTAATTTCTCATGTTGTGGATATGGAGAATAGAACTATTTTTAATCAAGCATGGTTCTCTACAGAGCAATTAGACATCCCCGCGCACTGGAAGTATGATTGGGAGGCTTATACCGCAGCCCTTAATGAATCTCACATCTGTATAAAAGAAGGGGCTGATGATCTCCTTTGGACCCCAGTAAAACACGGTACATACTCCCTGAAGGCAGGCTATCTCATTATTCACAGCAGGAATAGACCGCTTGTTCTCAAGGATTGGTGGATTAAGATATGGAAGCTCAAAGCGCCTTTGAGAACTAAGCTCTTCATTTGGAATGTCATCCAAAATAAGACACCAACTGGCTACAACTTAATGCAGCGATCTTTCTTTGGCCCTACCTAGTGTGTGCTCTGTCAGTAGGTGGAGGAATCCAATGACCATCTTTTCCTATCTTGCCCATTGGTAACTCATCTTTGGAATGAAGTCTTGGACGCGCTGGCCCTTACTAACAGATGGTATGGACAGAATGTATCAGATGCTTGGGTCATTTGGCGAGCTACAAATCGAAACACTAAAGTGTGTTGTCTACCACTCCTCATCTGTTGGTCTATTTGGTTGACAAGGAATGGGATCATCTTCAGGGAAAAGGTGGCTCTATGGTCGTCCATCATCACAAAAATTATTACATCATATCATGAAATCCCCAATGAAGATAATACACCTATAGGTCGTCTTATCTCACCCGAAACTATTGATCAATATATTCCCTGGGCCTACTTTGATGGCACGGCACAAGCACAGGGATGTGCAGGGGGAATCCTACTTCATAAAACTGAAAACCATCGCTACAAAATACAAATGGGTTTAGGCTTGGGAACAAACAACTTTGCGGAACTGATCTCTCTCAAACATCTTCTTCATTTTGCACTGGCCCATGCATGCTATTATTTACAAATTTTTGGTGACTCAAAAATCATCATCAATTGGTTCAATAACATTTCTACTTGTCATGTGCACACTCACAGGAACATATTGGATGATATCATGATCTTAAAAGCACAGTTTAATTATGTTTCATGTCAACACATTTACAAGGAACGTAACATGGTTGCCGACCAACTTTCCAAGGAGGTTGCGGCACACCCCAGAGGCCTATGGTTAATTCAGGAGTAGATTGGATATGATCACTACCAGTACTATCATCGTCCATATATTGACAGAGCATATTTGAGGGAAAAAATTCCCTAAATTATTTTGCAATTTTCAGCAGTGATTATAATAGCTACTTGTTGATGTATTGTATATATTTTCTTTTGTGCCTTTGAGTTATCAGTATACCCCGCATGGTAAATTATGTACAGATCTATATATTTTGCATGGCTACGGCCAATAGTTTTTGATATTTACTTGAAGGCTATGGCCAACATACTGCATATGCCTATGACATCTACTATATGTAATTTTTCAAAATAATGAAAAGTTATGATTTTTCCTCTGGGAAAAAAAAAGTACTGCCCAAAACAATTTCTAATATATCAAGTAGTACAACATCTAATTCAACTTCGTCAATGAAGTTTGTTGTGATTGAAAACCAAAGAATACATTTTCTTGTAACATGTAAGTTGTGTCCTTGCATATCCAACCCAATGGATATGGCTTGGGATGTAAAATGGTTTCCAGGTTAAGTTTCTTGACTAAGTCATCAGATATCAAGTTGGCTTGAGACCCACTATCAAAAAGTGTGTCAATTTTTGTATGTTTTGAGATTACCCTCACATAAAATAATTCAATCGTATTAGTATGACAATTTGATATACTAGTGCTAGCAATGGATTCTTTTCCTTTTATACCCATGGCTATAATTTTAGTCTCATCACCCAAATTGGATCCCAAATCCTCTTGAATGACAACAACTATCTTTTCTTTTCCTTTATTGTTGAATTTCTTTGGTTTCATCTCGGGATGAAGCTTCCAACAATTAGCTTCATCTTGACCCTCTTTGGAACAATGTTTACATATTGTTTTCTCTCCCTCCTTTTTAATGGATGCATTTTTCTTTCCTTTGAAACCCTTTTCTTTTTATTTACCCTTAAATGACTTTTTACTACCCTCTTCTGGAGTGTTTTTCCCTCTTGCCTCAAGATGAGTGGCTTGCACACACACATCATCTAAATTATTGGGATTAAACATTAAGATAGTATGCCTAAGGTAACTGTGTAAACCCCCTATGTACTTCAACAACCTGTCTTGTGATTGCAAATCTACACCTAACATTAGAGACCTTTTTCTGAATTCTTGGGTGTAATCTTACACATTTTGACCTTTAAGTTATCTAAAGTTCTGTCAATTCATGATGGCGTTCTGCATATAATCTAGAGCGTAGAATTGTCTTTTAATTGCAACAATGAAATTAGACCAAGAAATTGAGATCTTACCATGTTTTTTTATCTCCTCTTGCATATTTGATTCCCACCATACTAGTGTTGCACCTTCCATTCTCAAGGAAGCTAACTGAATCTTTCTGTCATCTTCTTGAAGGTTTTGAATTCTACAATAAACCTCCAACTAAAAAATCCAATTATAAAGCTTTTTTGCATTCACTTCACCATTATACATGGGAAGATCAAATTTAACATCAAGTTTTAATAAGGGTGATTTACCAATTCCTTTTCAGGTATGTTGATGAGTATGAGTAAGGTTTGTGTTAGTGGAAGAGGGTGAAGATGCATGTGAGAAGAAGATGGTGGAGAGGGCAGAGCTTTACCTCAATTTCCATTACCTCCTCCTCAAGAACCTTCTCCTTTGGGGGGTTTGGAGCTTTCACCCTGTAGCCTGGTATTCCTCTCTTCATAGAGGACCTTCACCAGCTCTGTCTTATCAAAGAAATAATTCATGAAGACCTTCTCATCTTCTGTCATATTTGTAGGTTCTCCTTCATGAGACATGCTCAATGGAGCCTCAACTACAACTTGAGGATGAACTGGTGTTGGTGATTGTGGCAACCTTGCCCTCCTTCCCCTTGACCCAACCTCAGGGCTTTCAACCAGCTTCCCTTCTCCACTTTTGAGTTTTAACCTTGTAAGCATGACATAAACTTGCAAACAGTTAAATCCTTCTCACACAAAGCAAACCTAGTTTCTCTCATACCAAAAATGATCTGATTAGGAATATTAGTTTTGTTGTGCTAATATTCTCCTCAGAATATAAACAAAATGCTATTCTTGTGCTTAAGGATTCATGAGTTTATTGCAAGTGAAAATGAGTTTTATGTTAATTTTATGAGCAATTTTAACATAAATTAGAAATTGAACAACATCATATAAATGTATAGAACATCACTAATAACACATCATAACAGGAACATGATGAAGGAGTTCACCCCTCCTAGGCTACGTCTCCTTGGTCCAACTTCCATTGGCTTGGGCCTCTCTATTATGCTCAAATGTGTAAATATATGTGTTTACAATGCTCAAATGCTTCTGTAACCTGCTCCAATGAGTCGAAAATGTCCAAAAATGGCTACCTAGCCTCTTTCTTCACCCAATTTGATAAAAAACTGGAGAATTTATGACCTCTCCTAGTTTCTCCACTGTTTTCTCCACAAATTGCCCAAAATCTGGCACCGAACCCTCATTTTCGCCCAGATTTCTGCTAACGGGCCACCAAATTCGCCAAAATCTGGGCATATTTTTCGAATGGATAATTTGGCCAATAAGTCCTAAAAATAAAGTGATTAGGTCATGTGGGGGCCATGCGCCCAGGGGCTATCACCCGTCGCTGGCCCCTTTTCCTCCGACGATTAGATAACCCTTGTCGGTTAAAATGTTGGCAGCTAATGAAGTGGTGTTCACATGGGTGGTTAAGTTCATCCCAACCTCCAAACTATGCAACATAACTCTTTAAATATAATCTGCAGCCTGTGTACGTTAAGAACTACCACGTGGTGCATTGGCAATGGGTTTTGTTGTATGTTGGGAGGTTGTGGGTTCGACCCCCACTTACTTCGTCCGGACTATAAAAATGTTTTTGGTGGCCTCTTGGGCTGCCACGTGGTGGCCTCCGACTGGGCCACATGTCAGCTCGTGGTTGGCCATCATTCCAACTAATAAGAACCACTAAAATCTGACTAGTTAGAATGTTCCACTTGGCATGATTTCACTAGTCGAGGATCCCTTTGACCAAGTCAACATCCACATCACCTACCCAATTAGCGCCACGCATGTAGTACGAACTATTGACTAGGTTGTCCTTTTTGTTTTGAAAATTTGCCTGTTTGGGAAAGTGAAAAGAAATTGTTTCTGGAGTCATATGAAGACCGCTTCGCTCGGAACGAGTTGCACCAGATTGAGGATGATGAGCACTACGTGGTTGTCTAGGTTCCACACTAATCCGACAACTTGAAATTTGAGCTTTTTTTAGCACCTAATCAAGCTAGTTGAATGAAATTAATTAATTGAGAGGATGACCAACACTATTGGTCATCAGGGGTCATAGTAGTGGGTTTGGGGAACTGAATCTATAATGGTTGGCTGTTGGAAATTTATTTCTCAGACTGCCCTTAGACTGAGGTTTCGCGCTTAGTGGTGTGAGGGATAAAATTATCTAGGGCGGAGTGCAATGGTGGTGAGGAGACAAGGGGGTATACAGGTAGGGGCAATGTGCTTATGGGTTTAGTGTTCAAGCTCTCAATGTCGATGAGTTGATGGGTTCCCGTTAATGTGCTTGGTGCCAGGAGTAAAGATAACAGGGACATAGAAACAGATTCCGTGATTGTGGGGTGGGCTACAAGTGCCTCATTAGTAGTGTGTCTAATGGATTGGATTATGACTTAGACCTCCATTTCTCTTTCTGCACTAAGGGGATTTCTGGATGGAGGTATGTCTGAAATAGTGGCTAAGGTGGAGGTTCTTTGCGGTGATGGATTGCGTGACCTTGGGGATACGATGGAAGTGGACAGTGGATGCTCTTTAGTGATGGGCATGTTATTATGGGATTGGGATTCCTTGTTAGTAAGATAAACAACTTGAGAAAAGGTGGTTTTAATAATTTTCTTGGGAACCAATGGTGTTTTGGTGGTAAGTGGGCTAGCATTCGTGATGGTGGGTTCTATATGAGAGTGAGGGCCCACTAAGGGTATTGAAGTAATAACAGGGCTACAGGTCAAAGAAACAAGTGGAATTGAACTGAAAAATTAAGAAAAGGTAGGAAAAGGACTTACGGATGCCCCAAGATCCTCCAGAGTGCTATGTAAAGACTACATGTGTGTATTGAGCTTCTTGATGACTAGACTAAGTGTTTCTTCAATTAGTCACTTCCGTGAGGTGGTAGGGGTTTGTCTAGGTAGTGGTTGAGGCTCCATTCTTCCAAACAAGAATATCCAGGACGAGACTTTGGTATGGAAGGCTTTCTCTGATATAAGAAACTTCTGGGCCCGCATATGAAATGTGTCGAGTTGAAGCACTTAGGCCACATCCAGGTGCTACCATAACTTACACCAAACCAAATATCCTGCTAGTATTCATAGAGGAGTGACAGTGGGATTCTTGGCATGACCTTGGTGACATCCAAGTTTTTCTGGTACCATCCAAAAAAAGAGGCTTCATTCATTTCCATGTTGTTGGGATCCTCGTAGGCCTGCTAGGGAAAATATATGAGTGCAAGGGGAGGATCTCTAGGAACTAGCACCATCTCTCTTCCTTCTAGTAGGAACCACTTCCACATGGCTAAGGATACAATTATACATCCATATATAAATTAAATGGCCCTTCTGTAGACGTATTCACAAGCGTCGAAGAGCTCGTTTAATAGAAAACTACACTAATAACTATGTGTCTTGCACATAAGCTTTCGCGACTGAGATAGTGTCCAATGTGCATTCGAATTTTGAGAAAAGGTGCATGAGATTTTTATAAATTGTATAATAGGAGAATCTGATGTCAGGCTTGTTAATTGGTTCGATCAGGGCACCCTTACCACCACCCTAGGTATCATATCTATTATAGTAGTTGTCATTGCTCGTCTTCTTTCCCCGCTTGGAAGTATTCCGAAATGAAGTTGATACTGCAGCTCCTAGAGCATGCAACTCTGTGAGTCTATGGATTTTAATGGCATGGATTGGGTATTCATTGTCGAGCCATTAAGACCCTCCCTGAATCTTGTTGATGAGGAATTGTGTACATTGCATCATGCTCCCGTAGTGCTGAATATTGGAAGAAGAAGAGTCGACCTTTGTAGTCCTATGAAGTCTTCTTTAACTTTCATTGACTAGCTTCCGTCGGATTTGGTGACAGCTTCTGTATAGACTTCATGCTTGAGCACTGGAATATGGAACGAGTCTGAGATATCATTGTCTACAAGTGAAACCTTGTCATATTTTCCATATAGAGGCTCAGTTTTTATGATTCTTAAGTTTGGCTTAGTGGCTAGAACTGAGATTACGGTCTTCATCATGGCTACAATGTGACAATGATACACAAGGGACACATTAGGCTTGAACTTGGGCTACGGACAGTGGAAATTTGACACAGACTCCAAACTGGGAGATTCAACCACTTCGGCTTTGTTACTGAGAAACTTATCATTGTTATGCAAATTAACTAGAAAGACCCGACATGGAATTTTTTATTAGACTTCTTAACTAATTAATATGGTAAATTTCCATACTCAATCCAAATTGTGGCAATAATAATGAATGTGACCTGGACATGACCCGAATGACCCGAAAATTGAAAAAGGAGGGTGTGGATGATGGAAAATTATGATGATATGATGGTATATTCCTATAAGTGGATGAATAGATCGTGTCAGGGATATTACGAGAGATATTTAGCTCAAATTTAAATTGACATGGGGAATTATTACTAATTATTACGGATAAGACATCTAACACGTGCGACTCCCTAATCACAAGTAGTGGTGAGGGGGTGAAGTGGCTACCACTACTAAAAGAACTGATGAAAATTTTTCATGACCGACTCAATTGAAATCACTAACTAAACTAAATTAACTAACGCAACTGACACACTTAAAAGAACTGGTTGATTCTACCTATACCTGTGTACGATCCCCTTTACGAGTTTAGTTTGATGAAAAACTACTTGTGATGTGGAAAGGCTTCAGGTGTGCACCGTTCACCTAACCAGGAAATAGGACTCCATCCAGTTGCAGGAGCTTGACAAATCTCAATTCTTTTACTTCCACAACAATGAATGGTCCTAACTAATGTATCCTCAACTTTCCAGGATGTTTCAAGAACTTATTGTCATATAGGACGACTTGATCTCCAGTTGTAAAAGATGCTCATTTTATGTGTTGGTCGTGCCATGCTTTCTGCCTCTCCTTCTTGAAATTTTTATGGAAATAAGCTAGAAATATTTCTTCATCCAATTCCCAAAATTTATCCAAGCATTTTGCTATCGATTCATCATTTTTTCTGTGTGTGACCTGTGTAATAAGGAGGTTGGAGATGATGAATTCAGTGGGTATTACGACTTCTCGTCCATAAAAAAGTTGGAAGGGAGTATACTTGTGCAGATGCTTGATAGTTGGATGATAATCCCATAATGTGGTTGGCACTCGTTCATCCCATCCACCCCTGTTAATAGATCATATCTTGTTGAGGCCCCTTTCTAATATTTTGTTAAGGGCTTCCACAGTACCATTTTCCTGAGGGTGATATGGGATGCTCTTATGGTGTTGGATCACAAAATTCTATAGCAATGGAGAAACTATCTCATTAATGAAGTGGGTCCCCTAGTCACTTGTGAGGCTTTAGTGGCACCCAAACTGGGTAATAATATTTGCAAAGATGAATTTGGCAGCAGTGTCCGCAGTGCAATCTTTAAATGGGGCTTCTTTAGCCCACCTAGTAAGGTAATATGTGGCGGTGATAATGTATCTGGCATGGGGGTGACGCGCTGGAGGAATAATTGATCCAACAAAATTGACCACCCACTTCTCAAATGATTTCAATGCATGTACTATCTATAATGGAAGATCCCAATGTAACGGCTTTCCCATGCATTGGAAAATGTCACATTTTTCAACATATTCCTTTGCTTAGTGGAAAAGTGTGGGCCACCGGAGTCTTGCCTACAACACCTTCCTAGCAGTGGCCTTCCCACCCATATATCCTCATGCAACTCCCAAATGACATTTCCATAACTGTGTTTCCTTCACAGTCTGCCAACTCTTCAAGGGTGACGAGAACCAACTCTTTAAATGTTGAGACCACTATCCCAATGGGGGTAGTTTGGTTCTTCTTTAGACAATGTGGAAGAGTTTCTATTTCGGGTATAAATCCAATAACTCCGGCAAACTTTCAAGTGATGGGGTGGATGGCCCTGAGTTGTTCATATGTGATTTTGTAAGGCTATATAGTCTCGGGCTGAGAATAATTACCAACTTCAAGAATGTGCACAGGGGAGTTGCTAGGAATGTTACTTCCTTGACCAGAGGAAGTAAGATTGGGGTTGGTGGGGTTATCAGCCATAAAAGTCTAGTTTCGCTCCTTATAGCGCCATAAATGTTGACAGTGTTGGACCCACAAACATTCAGGGTATCTCCTCGATATGAAGTCCCAATTAGACCTCACATCATTTGGTATAGGAGTTCCATCTAGTATAAAGGCTCATTTGTCGAATCCTTAAAGATTTGCCTTGGCTCTAACTGTCAGCAAGAGAGAGGGATGCAATTGTTCCTTCGAAAAGAAAGAAGGTGTGCCTAGTGAGTGTTTAGTTGTAAATGTGTCAGATTTATTCTACTACGGAGAGGGGATAAAATTGAGCCTCTAAGAGAGAGGTACTAGTACCACCAAAGAAGAGACACACATGAACCAATATTATTCGTCTAACATCCAGCGGAATAGTCCACAGAGGATGTGATAGTCATTACAACCAACAAATGAAAAGGCTTGTATACTATCCTATAGAATGTTCCACATGGATGGGACAACAATAACAACCATTACAACACATAATCAATAAGATAAGTATGAAAACAACCTAAATAGTTCAACTATCTTAGCACATGTGAAAGAAAACATGAAGTACAAACATCTGTAGAGTAGTCTTACAAACATTCATAATCCATGCATGGAGAATGTGTTTGCCTTGAAGGCTTTTGTTATTAAGTAAAATTTCCAAGACACATGTATACAATGAAAATCACTATCTCTAGTAGTGGAGCATTTGAGCCACTCCTTGCTCCCCAAAAGAACTAGCTTTTCTCTCTAATGCTTTGCTGGACAAGCCAAGGTGAAAAGTCCTTTGCTCATACAATGAGGGAGTAGATATAATCAAGGGGTGATGCTTCCCCTTCCATGTGACTCTTTGACTACCCTTATGATTGTTTGAATTCCTATGAATTTTAAACTTTACATGACTCTTTGTATTCCAAACATGTCCTTTGGAGTTTCACTTTACAATACATTTCTGAAACATATGTTACATCATTGGCCACAAGGTGTGGCATGTGACTACTCATGACATTACATGACATGTCACTACTGACATGGACTTCTTGATGATGTGGAAATGTCAAGCCACTGCTGCTACTAAGTGTTGAGTGTCTTCTTGATAATGTTACTCTTTTCACCTTTGTATGACTTGATGATAAGGAATCTTCAATGATCTGAAGTCTTGAGTTTCAATTGCAAAATAATGTCCCTTTTTCTTTTCTTGATTGATCGGCTTGTGTGTTCAGCTACAAGTGTTTCTTTCAACAAGCTTCCCTCCTTCATCTCCTTCTTCATATTGTTGCCATGGTATGAGAGAGTATTTGCATCTGCAATTCACTCATGACGAGACGACATCATTTTGAAAACCCCCTACTCTAAGATAGTGAATGTTGATCCACTAACTGAGTTGAAACCAGGTAACAGGCCAGGAGAGAGGGCTCAATGATTGAGTAGTTATGCAGTTCAAGCAGCTAGGAGTGAGGGTTGAGCTCTGAGACTACGCGTGCATAGTTCAAGCAGGATTGAGGGAGAAAATTGTGCAGTTATAAGAGCTGGTGGGTCAGGCTAAGGGGATGATCACTGAGATGACACACTATGTAGTTCCAGGAGATAAGGGAGGTTGGGATACTATACAATTGTGCATTTCAGAGGCTCAAGGAATGTGCTTGAGGCTTATGATTGCGTAGTGTCAGTGAAGGCCAGGCTGGGAGGAAGGATTGCACAATTCTAGAGGTCAAGATGAAAGCTTGAGCATAGAAACTACGTAATGCAACAGTCCTGGGAAACAGAAACTGTGCATTGCATAGTGCCAAGGGGCAAGGTCATAGTTAGAGGATTGGAATTGCGTAGTGCATGGTTCAGGGAGGTCGGGTGAAGCCAAGTTGCTGAGTCGGAAAGCCTTCTCAGAAATGGCTAAGTGTAATACCGGTTAGACTGATGTGGATAATGATAACACTTTGACTGTGATCTCACACTTAGAATACTTGACGAAACAACAACGAAGGTCACTCAGGACACATGAATAATGCATTTCCCTTTGTGTGACAACTTTACAACCAGTTACGATAAGTGCAACACTTAAGATATATTTTGGGACAACTGTGACGACACTTGTGCGACAGTGCTTAAAACTTTGTAAATGAGTTCAAAAGATGTTTACATAGTTAGAAAAGCTCATATACACAAAGTTAGACCCTTGAAATGATTAGAATAGGCTTCTACACATTGTGTGATAGCTAATCATGCCAAAAGACAACAGTTTACCCATATTGCAAAAGGGAGAAAAATACTTCAAGAAAGTTCATGAAATGAGTTTCAGTGTTCGCAATGACAATGTGTAAGACCAAGGAATGCTCTGAAATTGAGTGTAAGAAAAAAATATAGAGGGTGTGGTAGAAGCTACAACACCTCAACAACAGTCACCTCGGGAGGCAAATGGTAGGCCACTTGACCAGTACTCATTTGCGGTTATGTCTCGCCGATCCCCATAGAAAGTTCCTTTGGAGATCTTTGATTTTTTTGAGAACCCATTTGGGCATTGCTAAAACAGAGAATAGATAAAGAGGCATAGATTGCAGTACAACTTTGATGAGGATTAGCCGGCTTGCCATGTTTAGGGATCTAAAGGTCCAAGAGGTGAGGTGGGTTGCAAGCTTGTCGAGGAGAAGTTGCCAAGAGGAGTTCTTGAGGGAAGAATCAGTTAAGGGGGCACCAAGGTACTTGGAGGGGAGAGAGGCAACAGAGAATCCCAGAATGTGAGCTATGGAGGATTGAGTTATGGCAGGAGTATGAAAAAAGAAGATCTAGGATTTAACTGTGTTGATACTGGCACCAGATGCGGCAGAGAAATCATCAAGGAGGGATTTGAATTTTCAGTTTTCTTGGACCAAGGGATGCCCAAATAACATGTTATCATCCACAAATTGCTGGTGGGTAATGGCAGGGGAATTATGAAGGGAGATTCCTCTAAGTTGTTGCTTTTAGAGGGCATGCTTTATGGTTCTACCCAGCCCTTTAGCCATAAGAATGAAGAGGAATGGAGAGAGGGGATCCCCTTGGCGGATGCCTCTTGAGGGTTGAAAGGGGTTGGAAGGGATTCCATTAACCAGTATGGAGAAGAAAGCTGAGGAGATTAAGCTCATGATCCATCGAACCCAAATAGGTGAGAAACCAAAGGCTGTTAACATCGATTGAATGTACACCCAACTCAACTTATCAAAAGCTTTTGAGAGGTCGATTTTTAGTAGCATACCTGCTTTTTTGTGGTGCTTGAGAGAGTGAATGATCTCGTGGGTGAGGATGATTCCGTCTATGATTTTCCTTCCTTCGACATAGCCCGATTGTTCTGGCGAGATGAGCAGGGGGAGCAACGGCTTCAAATGTGAGGCTATAACTTTGGATATGATTTTTTAGATGACATTGCAGAGGGCCATAGGCCTGAATTTGTCCATCATATTAGAGTGTTCCTCCTTGGGGATGAGAGTGATAAATGTTTCATTCAGGGAGGGTAGCATCCAATGGAGAGTTCTAGACTCTTCAACTACCTGCCAGACCTCCTCTTTGATAATATCCCAGAATTTGTGGAAGAAAGTGGAGGTAAAGCCGTCTGGACCAGGAGCTTTTCCTTCCTGAAGCTGCTTCATAGCTGATTCCACCTCCTGAAATGTTACCGGACGAAGAAGCAATTGATTGTGTTCATCTGTTATCACCTTTGGGATATGAGGGAGAATCTTGTCAATTGTTGGCTTTCTGTTGGTGTTAGGTTCTTGATAGACTGATTTGAAGTGCTTGATGAATTCTTTTTCAATATCCCCGTGGTCTTCCAATTGGTCTCCCCGTTGGTTGTGAATTTGGGTGATGTTGTTATGCATTCTCCTTTGGATTGTTGAATGATGGAAGAATTTTGTATTCCTCTCACCTTCCATTAACCATCTTATTCATGATTTCTGTTTCCAGAGGATTTCCTCTTGTTTTTCTCTTTCATTGATCTGAGTTTGAAGATTCTTTTCATGTTCGTTACAGGCTTCTGTCCTGCCTTCTTTGATGATGGTTTGCTGGAGTTTCTCCATTTCCTGAACTAGGGCTTTATGAGCTTGAAAAATGTTTCCAAAGGTAGCACTGTTCCACTGTTTGATTTGCGCTTTTAGGAACCTCAGTTTTTGCTGAAATTGGAACATTTTGGAACCTGCAGGGGGAAGAAAGATTTTCCATGCATGCTGTACTAGATCTTTGAAATGTGGATGGGTCAACCAGAAGGATTCAAAGCGGAAGGGTCTTCTAGTGGAGTTTCTTGGTCTTTGCCACTAAAGCGAAATTGGCCAATGGTCCAACCCTGCAAATGGAAGAATAGAGGTTGAGAGGTCTCCTCCCAGGTGAATAGCGTTATCTAATAGCAAAAATTGATCAAGCCTTGAAGCAATCTGATGAGGACCGGACCTTTTGTTATTCCAGGTGAATATTCTATTGTTGCAGGGCAGGTCGATTAACCAATTGCTTTGTATGAACTCCTTGAAGTACTCACTTTCATTGTCCAATTTGATTCAGCCTCCTGATTTTTCCTATAATTTGGTGATCATATTGAAGTCGGCTCCCGTGATCCAGAGTGGATGGGTTCGGTTGGCGTTGAGCAGTGTGAGCGTGTCCAAAGTTGTGATTTTGTCCTCAGAAGCTTGTGGGAAATACACATTGGTAAGATGACCATGCACATTGGTCCCTATGATATGGAAGTTAGCTTGAATGAAGTGGTGGTTTGCATTGAAATCTGTGAGCGTAATAGCCTGTGCATTCCAAGCTATTGCTAATCCACCTGAGGCTCCTATAGCATCCACCGCCATTGTGTGATACCCAGGCCATGCTTTTGAAAGAATGGTACTGAGAAGAGTACTATTACATTTCGTTCTTGCATAAAGAAGATATGAGGTTTCTCCTTCTGTATCAAGTTTTTTATCATTTTGTATTTCCCAGGGCCGTTCAACCCTCTTAGATTCCATGAAGTGAGCTTCATGATTTAGGGTTGGGGAGTGGCCTGTAGTACTTTGTGAGTTTAGAATATCTTCCAGATTCTATCAGCATTTCCTCGATGAGGATGGTTCACTGTAGATCTATCTTTCTCCCTCTTTTCTTAGTATCCTTGAACAAGTTCTTGCCATCCCACTAACTTCCTGTTTGAATTCCTAGATATCTTTGTTGATGTGCTTTGGATAGGATGACCTCTAGACTTTCTAGCTGTCTCGCCAAGATCTTATCATATTTTTTTTGCTTGCATGCCTACTCAAGGTATGCTAGGTCAATGCTTTCAAGCTCTTCATCCATTTGCTTGAGTTCACTGCTCTCGGTCATGATGTTCGCTACAAGCTTGGGATCAATCAGAAGTGTATCGATGTCCATACCATTAGGTTTCCAGGCCATCTCTTTAATGGAGGCAGTGGAGGGGGGATCTTGGGGTTGCTCAGGGACATGGTCAGGAGACGCATCCGGCTGAGGGTTAGCAAAGGGCTAATTAGGAATCTCATGAGAGTGCATGGGGGGTTCAGGGACCACAAAGTCAGTCTGAGCCAGAATATCAAAGCTATCGCTGGTTGAGGGATTTGGATTGCCGGTAGGGGTATTTTTAGGTTGAGAAGCAGGCTTTTTGTGATTCATTTTCCGAGAGTTCATTTTGGTAAAGCCCTCTTGATCGGTTTTCCCAGAGGCGGTGTTGGAGGAGGGCTTCGCATTGAGCGGGCAGTCTCGGAGTAGGTGCCCATGTGCATGATATTTTCGGCATCGGAATGGAACATGCTCGTAATCTAAAGTCTGAATCCATTCAAAATCATCATGGAATAAACTTACCGAGTCCAGAAGAACTTTGTTCAGGTGCATGTAGACATAGATGCGGGCATAGGAAGTGTATCTTCTGTGTTTTGTTTCTTCTGCAACTTTTATGAAGTCTCCCAGTCCATTTCCAATGTCTTTTAAAGATTCCTCATCCCAATATTCTAGTGGAAGGGAATGTAGCTGGATCCAAACTGGTGCTGAGCTAAGATCTTCTTTATCCAGGTTGAATCGCTCGATCTAGTCACGTAAATAAAGTCTAGTGGCATTGAAGAAGAAAGGGCCATTGTCTAAGACCTTGTTTCGACCTTCTATGTAGTTGAAGATCGTTGTGAAAAAACCCTTCGGTCCTTGCTTCGGATTGATGTGTCCTTTTGGTTTCCATTTGGCTACTATCCATCCCTGTAAGGCTTTCTCTGTTGGCCAAAACCTAATAAATTTTCCAATAAGGGCATGATATTTCATGCATTGGATCTGGGTGTTGATTCTCTGACTGGGCAGTTCAATCTTAGGTCATTCTGCATCTATAGGTTTGCAAGTTGCGGAGGTTGCTTTGGGTTTCTCATCATCTCCCACTGCGTGTTTCTGCTCGTCCGGGGGTATATCTTCTATACCCTGTGGTTCATTATGCGAATCAATGTTATGCTGATCTGTTTGCGTTTACGGATTAGAGGCATTATCAGAGCTGTTCGTGGCCCGTAGCGCAGGGTTCACCAAAGGGGGAGGCTCTGAGTCCTCCCCCATCGGGGAAGCCATTGAGGCTGAACTATGAGCTGACGTGCGTGGCTGTCAGGAGTTGTAGGGTCGGTGGATCAGGGGTGTCGTGCTCTGAGCAGTACTCCGTCGCTAAGAAAGGTTAAAACCCTAGGTCGCCATGTTCTTTCTCCTCTCGCTTCCAATCCGTCTTATGAAAATTTTGTTATAATCTACATTCGTGGAGTGAGTCATATTATGGAAATGGATAAATACTAATGAAACAAAGGAAATAGTTTCAATTCAACATAGTCCCTATCTCTATCGCTAATTAATTGATTAAAGGTTGTGTCAAGTGCAGAGAAAATTCCAGACAATGAAATCTCTCTGACCAAAAATCTCCACATAATGAAATATTTCCACACAAAACCCTTTGCACAATGAATTGTCCAAAATTAAATTAAATTTGTTAATAACAAATACAAATGCACGCATAGTTATCCCATCTCATTATTATTATACAATATTGGTAACATTTTAATACTAAATAATATGTATCTTTGCGATGTTCTGCACTTTTGCATGCATTCTCTCTCCACATAGTTATTCAACATCATTATTTTTTTTTCTATGTTAAGACTAACCTAAGTACCCACGGGGGATTTGAACCAGTGACCTATCCCAAGGAGTGCCTTAACAAGGCACCCATTCACCGTCAATCCAAAGCCCCGTGGGCTATTCAACATCATTATTATTATATATTATTGGTAATATTTTAATACTAAATAATCTATATCTATGTGTTATGAATACCATTAATTAATTTATTAAATGTTGTGCAGAGTTCGGAGAAAACTTTGCACAATGAAATATATCTACACAAAACTCTCCACATAATGAAAACTCTCTGCACAAATCGCTATGCACAATGAAAGCTCTCCACATAATGAAAGCTCTCTGCACAGCTACGTAAAGGACCTACAACCACCAATTCTTGAATCATTAGGAAGAGAAGTAGCATAATAGTGTCAGTGTCAGAATGAGTCACTCACTGATAAAATGGCCATTCAAAAAAATAGCCTTTTTTCATTTTTTAAAATTATTTGTCAAACACTCATAAATATCAAAAATAAAATATCGTCCACTAAGGGAATTATGTCCCATTAGAGGTCACTTATACATTCAAAAATTAGAAATAAGATTTCCAGAAAATTAGAATATTATTTTTGAATTTAAAGGAAAATAGGAATATTAAGCCTTTTTAGAAATGAATTGGTCAACCTTAAATGAAATTTGTTAATAAAAAATACAAATGTGTACACAGTTCTCCTGCATCATAATATTGGTAATATTTTGTTGTCAAATAATATGTATTTTGCGATGTTCCGCATGCATTCTCTCTCCACATAATTCTTTTGCATCATTATTATTATATATTATTGGTAATAATTTAATACTAAATAATTCGTATCTTTGTATTTTAATTAATTAAAGGTTCTGTGGAGTGTGAAGAAAACTCTGCACAATGAAATCTCTCCGCACAAAACTCTGTGCATAATGAAAGTTCCACACAAATTTCTTCGTATAGTGAAATTTGTTCGTACAAAGCTCTTTGCACAATGAAAGATTTTCGTAGAATGAGATTTCTCCACACAATGAAAGCTCTATTCACAATGAATTGTCCAACATTAGATGAAATTTTTTAATAACAAATACAAGTGTGTGGCGGTGTTCCACACTTTTGTATGCATTCTATATTTTCACAGTTCTCTCACATCATTATTATTATATAATATTGGTAATATTTTAATACTAAATAATCTGTATCTATGTATGCCAATTATTGTACAACAATGTTCTATACTTCCACATGGATTCTCCCTCCCTATAGGTTTCTCACACGCCTTCCATACCAGTTTTTAAATGATTATAAGGCTTTTGACATTATCAAATGCACTAAATACAGTGTGTTATTTATCGAAGAATTAGTGCGGAAGCAAGTTGGACTACTAGTAAACATTAGTGTTTATAACATATTATATTATGTAATCATTCTAATGATAACAAGTAATGTAGAAACTATTGAAAGCATTTAGTACTAGAGCATGTGAGAAAGGAAAAGTGTTTAGCATAACCATATATGCAAAAACCATGTCGAGACAGAAATGTCTATGAAGATGCGGAAACTTGGAGTGACAGATATTGGTTATGTTGCAGATGAGTTCACACTTAGCATTGAAGAATTAATTAATTATTAGCAGTAATATTGATATCCATTCAACAAATCGATATGAAATAATTTTATGTATCAAATGCTTAAAAGCATTTACTCTGATGAATTGTGTAATGATTGTTGGCTACAAATATATCAATAAAATTGTATCTATTGATATTATAAAATAATATTTTATTCATTTATTTGGTGAATTCAAGAATATGCAAAGGTTTTTGCATTCACTATGCTTCATAACAAATTGAAATGATGTGCAGATCTCCTTCATACACTTTTATTTGCATATTTCTTTTGCACAATGAAAGCTTACTCCACATATTTGCAATCTACACATGTATAATGGTTATTGGCTGTAAGCATACCAAGAAGAATGTATGTATCGATATTATAAAATAATATTTTTGTCATTTATTCTATTAATTGACACATAATCAGATATTATAATTTTTTATTCTTTTTTCATTTATTCGGTGAATCAATACATAATCAGGATGTCGTAGAATCCTAATAAAGATTTATTTCAGCAATGGTAGTCTCGAGGACTATAGGACGCTCAAGAGGATCTTGGACCTTTTCCTGAAGGCTACTGTCTCTGCATAAATGAGAGAAAATCTACTCTAACATGTATAGGTTTGTCTAAAGAGTTGATGCGTAGAGTGGAATCGGTCCTAACTTTGAAGTTAAAATGCTGGAGGATTCTTTTAAATATCTAGGGTTCTTTCTGAAGCCTGACAATTACAGGATAAAATATTGGAATAGGATCCTTGCAAAACTTGAATCCAAACTGAAACATTGGAGTTACAAGTGGTTGTCCAGGGCTGGTAGGCTTGTGTTAATTAAATCTGTTATGATGGCAGTCCCAGTCTACTGGGCTAGTCTGACTTGGGTTCCCAAAGGAATATTATACTCAATTGATAAATTATGCAACAGGTTTTTGTGGGTGGGGTCTAAGTCTGAGAAAGTTACTCCTTGGATCGCATGGGATAAAATCGCTCGTCCTAAAGAGTGGGGAGGCTGGGGTATTAAAAACCTTGCTTGCTTCTCCCAATCTTTAGTAGCAAATCTCGTCTGGAGACTCATTTCCACTGAGAACTTGTGGACCTCTATGTCTAAAAGGAAATATATTGATCCCCTATCAACGCTTGATTGGATCAGATTGCCGCAAAAGTCTTCCAAAAACTCCTCTGTGGTCTGGAAAGTTGTGGTTGCATCTGTCAAAGTCATAGAGAAGGGATTGGCTCGGAGTGTGGGGGACAGAACTCAGATCAGGTTGGGTAGAGACCCCTGGATAGGCTGTTCAGAGAGATTTTCTCTATCTCAGGGGTTGGTTTCGGCCTTAAAAGATAGGGGTCTTTACACATTAAATCAGGTGGCTGATCCTCGGGCTTCCACCATCTGGAGTCAAGGGTGGTTTCAGGGAAGAGATTTAAATTTGGATGATGAATGGCTGGAGGAATGGGACTTGTATAAAAGGGACCTTCTCACCTCCTCAGTCAGGCTCTCTAATTCTCCGGATGAGCTTAAATGGGTCTTTGCCAAGAATGGTTTTTATTCTCCAAAGTTGGGGTATAAATGGATGATGTCTCAAAATGGATGGGAGAATCCGGCTTGGTGGGCTAAACCGCTATGGAAGTTAAAAGGGCCAGCTAAATCAAGACTGTTCTTCTGGTGTGTCCTGCTTCAGAAAGTTCCTACCTAGGATTTTCTTCAAAGAAGAGGAAGGATTGGTCCCGGCTGGTGGCCCCTTTGTAAAGACAGCGTCGAAATAGTTCAACACCTATTTCCTTTTTACCCCTTTAATTCCAGCCTATGGGCAGAAATGTTAAGGCTGTTAAAAGTTCCTTTTAGGTGGAAGAGCAGGGGCTCTTAGATGCTTGGCAGAGGTGGTGGAATGAAACTTCAAATGACAGAGAGAGAACCATTCCGTTACTCATTACCTGGGGGACATGGCTTGCTAGGAATCAAGTTATCTTTAAGGATTTTGTCTTCCCTACTGGAAGACTTACGGCAAAAGGAGTTGTTATTTATGAAAGTATTCTTGTTCCTCAAGCTCTCTCTAATTTCAGAGCTGTTCATCAAGAATCTATCAGATATTCTATGCCATGGGCTTATTTTGATGGGGCCTCGAACATCAATGGTCGATGCGGGGCTGGCTTGATTATTATTTACTTATCTAAGGAAAAGGTTGTTAAAGCTTCAGTTGGTCTGGGACAGGGCTCCAATAACTTTGCAGAATTGAAAGCCTTACATCTCCTTCTCTGTTGGCTTATTCTTAGAAACGTGAGAGAAGTCCAGATTTTCGGGGATTCAATGAATACTGTGAATTGGTTTAATGGGTCTCAACGTTGCAGCAATTTCATTATGATTCCCCTGCTTAAAGAAGCTTCTCGCCTCAAAAGTCAGTTCATGGAGATCTCACTCAGCCATATCTTCCGAGAGAGGAATTTCGATGTGGACTACCTTTCCAAAGTAGGTGTTGAGCATGATATGGGGTCGTGGACTGTCACGAAGGATGAAAATGGGGTGGTTCGATCAGTCGAACAACCCATTTTTGCTTAAATTTTGTTACATCAGAAAGAGTTTCTCTATTTTTTTACATATTTTGTTTCGGTTCATTTTGTTTTTTTCTTCCATTCTCTTATGTAGAATTTCTTCAGGGTTTTTGGGTTGTTTTCCCTAATTGTGGAGGCCTAGGAAGCTGAGTTTTTCTCTTCACTTATCTTCTGTCTTTTGAGAATCCTTCTAGTGATTACTATGGATCCTTGAGGTCTCTGTTTTTGCCTCTTGTTTATATTGAACTCTCAGCGCCTTTTTTCTTACCTCCTCTATGTGATTCGTCCCGGGAGGTGCGTGTGTTCTGGAGGAGCCGTTATTCTTGTTTTGGCTTGCTGAGTCTGGTGCATTTTTACACATCGAGCATGTTTTGACAGCCCGCAGAGACTTCTTTTCCCCATATATGGTGGAATTGAGTATCTTCGTAATGCTTTGAATTTACTATGTAACCCTCTTTTTAATGAATGGTTTGATTTTTCCTGTGGAAAAAAAAACAAATATATCTTTAGATATTAATGTTAGGTACTATTAAGATTGTTGGGCAATTTATTGTGCTTAAATTGCTGCATTAAATTATCGACCAGGGAAACTCGTAAGCTTTTGATGATGCCAGCACTATATGTGCAGGAGTAGGCAACTAATTCTATGTCTAATGAAATTATTTACGGTTCAATATAATATGCAAGGGAAGAGGCTCCTAACTAAGGAGATCCTGGTTGTCCTTCCCTACAATATCATAGAGAAACCATAAAACTAGAAACTTGAAATGCAAACAAGGGAATGAACTTTAGTTGTTGTTCAGATTCAATGAGAGAAAGACTAACTTAGTCTCTTGATTGTCCTCTAATGTACTAATCCAAACTAAACTAAGATTCATCCATAAGCGTAAACTAAATGAAATAACTTGAAACATAAAAGCAAAAAGATGAATTCCAATTATCATACAAATCAAATAGAGAGAGAGCCTAACTTAGACTC
>APFE030269757.1:5461-22892 GCA_000404065.3 Pinus taeda
CCCTTGGCTTGTACTGTGCAATCCTCATTGGCAATCTCAATCAATGATTGTGCAAATCTCATGCACAGCTATAGTCACAACTGATAGTAGTCTCACCCTTTCACCCACCTCTAACACTTGTCTCCACTGAACTGTCCATGCACTGAGTTAACTGATGTATTCTTTATTATTTATGAGTTAATAATTAGTGAATTAATTAATAATTAATTCACACCACTCATCACTAGTGTATTTCACAGTTAAACTAAATACAACTAGTTAAACTAAGTCAAACTGAACACAACTCCATCAACTCCTCAATCAACTCCACCAAACTCAATCACTTGAGTTCTAACTGAAGTCCATCATGCAATAGCTCAACTAACCCATAGGAAAAGCATATTTCCTTCTGGCAGTTGCATGTGCCAAATTCGTAGCTCGAACCGAAGTGCTACAAGAGGATAAGATAATGTTTATAGTCCAAATATTATTAAGAGCTAATAATATTCGACTATTCTATTTTTTTGACTGGCAGTCTAAAAATAGACTCCACCCATATGTCTAAAAATAGAGGTCCATCTATTTTTACCAACATGACTAATAATCCATAAATAGCATCCTGCAACTCATAGACCATGATCCATATGTCTAAAAATAGACTTTGCGCCAAAAATAGCCTGTGGGCCCACTTAGTGAAGGCGACTTCTTTTCACTAAGCCCATCATCTTGTTGCATTTTCAACACTCTACAATCCCAGGAAACACTCTACTCCAGGGTTGTGGCTCATTCTAGATCGGCATTCTAGGTATCAATTTGTGGGTTTCAGTTTGTTGTTTTTGTGTCACCGGCATTGCATCATGGCCTGCACTGCTTCTGGCAGAGACTAGACCACTTGTGGTTCTCATGGGCATGGAAAGATGGCCAATTCGGTCACAACCTCAAATCCCCCCGTCACATCTACTAAGAAATATTGTGGATGCAATTCCACCTCCAAGATCATTGATGAAGCAACTGCAGTCTATCACGTAGGCTCGACCCCAGTTTTTCAACTCATTGTCGAATGGGAAGCGGAGCTAAATAAAACAGCAGGACTATTGGACCTTGACATAGATGATTGGCAGACCCTGGTGCCTAATCCGAGGCATTCTTAGGGTCAGGTTTCACAGTATAAGCACATTTTTCACTTGTATTGGTTGTTGAAGAGCCTCCTGGTTAAAGCCTTGGAACACATCCCTCGAGGCTCAGCCACGACTACTCAGGCTTTCCTAAACTATACCGAAGATTTTCAACAAATCAAATTTCAATTACAACAGAAAAACAACCGCCTTAGCTGCATCGAGATCCATATCCCATGCATTCTGCAATCTGAACTTCACAAGTCAAGTGCAAAGGATTCGGCTCTGGTTGACTCAGCAGATGACGAGTAGTTTGAAGTATCACCTCTATTTTACTTATAATATATGCAACAATTTTTATATTTTTAGTACTTTCACTATGTATACATAAATCTAGATGTTAGGCAGTTTAAGGACAATCAAACCTTTTTAACATGGATGGATAGACTTATTCTATTTTGTTTTGGATGACTTATCATGTCATTAGGTGGCCAATAGACTTGGTTTCCCTTCGGGAAGTTTGAGGCCACCTAACCATTCAACATGTGGATGTAACCTACCTGTTTTTGAATGATAATGAAAAGAAAGGTCCTAACATGCTTAAAAAAAATGCAAGTAAATTGATAAAAAGAAATAACAATAACCAATACAACATATACCATGGAGCCCTCCTGTAATATGTTGTTAAAGAAGAGGTTCAGAAACTGAGATATCGTTACACCATATCATAGAAAAGTATTGTTATATAAATGTAGCTCAAAATCTTAACACAAAATAGCAATCTTGTTCAAGAATAACAAGTGAAAATGTCTAGCTAAGTTTGTTTCTCCCTAATTCAACCTTTTTATACAAAAACTATTAAACTAGAATTGTATTTTCCCAAACATGGTGTTCAATTTAGCGTATTAAGAAAAATAGAATATCTAAGAAGGAAAGATAGGGATATGATGTGGTCCTCCTTGATCTTTATTGACTTCAGATATTGATTTCCAGGCCTTGCTAATCGAATTCCAACTGATGGATATAATTTTGTTGATTGATTTAACTAACTGCAAGAATTTATGGGTAGACACCTTGTGTTGACCCAACGTTGTCTTCAGGGTTGCAACCAACTACAAAGAGGCTAGATATGTTTTTATCCATCTTATGAATATTCTAGATGTACTCCAAGTGTCATAGTCACATTAGCTGACATGGAACCCCATAGACCTTGGAGGAATTATAGGAATTATCCTCTAGTCATCATCTTATGATTGCAGGAAAGTCTTGTAGCTGTTGATTTTCAAATTAGTACCTCAATAAATGCTTCTAACTAATATTTATAAATTAAAAAGAGAATATTTTTCTTATAAAAGATAATTACCTTTATTATACCCTTTTCACGCCATTATCTTCATAAAATTGGTAAAAAGGAGATTTTTTGGTTCAAAGTTGAGTATAAAAGGTTGAAATCAGATGTTTAAAAGTACCAAAATTTGTACCCAACGCACATCATGAAACTTCATAGTTTATTTAATATTGATCTCATTTGATGTTTGCAACTCTTTGGGGGGCTTGCTTATTAATTTGCATTGCATGACACAAGAAAGCATACATTTGTGGTAGTATTTCACTTGGTGAGGCCAACCTAAAAGAAATTCTTGAAGTTATTTATGCACTTCATATTTAAGATAATTTTACATGAAGACACTATATCATTTGAACCCCATGTAGGCTTAGGATAATTGTAAGATGCACTTGAGGAAGGGATATGTTAAGAAGAGCTTGATAGTTCCTTCAATGTAATGTACTAACATGATATATAATTTTGCTACCATGGAAGATGCAATCCATTTCATCTCTACAACATGTTAATGGTTTCATTCTTGTATAATTCAAATGAGATTTATACTTTATTGTAGCTATAATCAATGTCTCTGCATTTTTGTATGTCAAATGACGATATTTAGGTTGCATGTCAATTATTACAAAATGATTATTAAACATATGATTCACTGAGAATCTATAGATGAGTAGGCGAAAAATCCTCCACAAACACATCCAATTGATAAATATTAAACCTAACTCAAATCACCATGATAATTGCACTCTTAGCACATGATCTATTAAAACATTAAAAAAAATAAAGTATTACTTAGTGAGTAGTGAAAATTTCTCATATTTTTATTGTGGGTTTTCCGTTATAAATTTTATGCCAATTGTGGGGTGTAAAGGTAATATGTTGATTACTTGAAAATATATATATATATATATATATATATAATATTATATATATATATATATATAATCATAGAGATTGTGATTGTTTAAATTATAAAATGCAAAATAGTTTTAATATGCTTATCTAATATTTCCTTCTAATAAGGTGGATGCTACTGGATTATATTACCACAAGATATTACCTCCACAACATCCCTTTCCCTTTGGTATGAACTTCTTATTTATGATGTTGGACCCTTCACTTGTATTGACTATTTTGGTTTCCTATCTATAGAGTGACCCATCCATTCATATTATTTTGTTGGACAAAGCTTCTGCATAAATGAACTGTACAATCACTTAAACCATTATGCAATTTCTTGCAAGCCTTAAAATCGTTCATCATTCAAACTATTCAAGTTTGGTGATTGATGGTGCAGTGTAACATAGCCAATTTCTCCTCCCTTGTGTGAATGCATCCTTGCCAATTTGACATTGATATTCTAAGATGAAGAATTATTAGAGACTCTAACCTCTTTTAATAGTATTTAGGTGACATTCATATTGGTTTTCTTATTGACTTCCTTTCCAGAGTTGACCTCTCCACTCTAAAAATCTTAAACTCTATTCATTTTGATAATATTAATCTTTTTAATTTTTATATAAATGATGATTTTTTTTATTATATAAATAATGATTTTTTTTTTATTATATATAAATGACCAATTTATAAAACGATAACAATATCTCAAAACAATTTAAATGTAAGTAAATGTAAGAACACTTCCATACTTAATGTAACATGATTTCCCATTGTTATTTATAGATAAAATTTATTTGTAAATTCACATATAAATTAAATGTTCATTATAATTTAATATTAATTTTAAACATTTTTTCATCAAATTTATTAAACAATTTTGAATATTAATAAATTTAAACATTTACACTCTTCAATATTAATACATCAATTCAATTCAATTTTTTTATTTTTAAATAACACATCTCTATGATATTAAGTATTGTTTTAAATATTACTAAATATTAAATGGTACAGTATACTCATTAAGTAATATAATTCTCTTAAAAAACAATGTTGAACATGTGACGAGATACTTAAACCTCTTACCAAGGTTGAACCTATCCACCTTTCTTCTGACCAAAGAGGGATTATATATCATTGTGTGGGCATCACTGATATTATCCTTGTGTTTTATTTGGTATCTATCTCTCTTTTCTGATAGGTGTACAGAGACTAGTGGAATGAAGACATGACAGCAATGGGTGTACTTGAATATTCTGATATTTGTACAGAGATTGTACTGAAATCAAGACATGACCATAGTGGGTGTACTTGAATATGCCACAGGTTTCTCTCCTAACTTTTGTCCGTTTTAATCTTCATTTGATTGGCCTATCATGTTTACATATATATATATATATAGTTCATTTACCTTTTATGCCATGGCTTCTCATCCCAAATTATGGGCCCTTTTGTACATACATAAATCCATGTTTATTCCGTCTTAGATTGGATTATCATGTTCATCGTTTATTCTGTTTTAGACTGGATTATCATGTTCAGATTTATATTTAAACATATAATTATTTATTATTAAACATAGGTTAATTATAAATTTTTATAAATTAATTTGTTATAAATGGAATATATTTGAATTGAAATATATATATATATAATATATATATACCCGAGGTTTTTCTCCCAGCTTTTGTCCATTTGATTGGTGTACCATGTTTGGATATCTAAATGATTTACCATTTTTGCCATGGGTTCCCTCCCAAATTATGTGGAGCTATTTTGTTAATAAATCTATGTTTATTTTGTAACAAATTAATCATGTTCAAATATAAACAATAATTAATTTAGTAGAGATGGAATACATAAATTTTGTATATAAAGTTATAATTTATGTTAAAAGTTGTATATAAAAATAAAATAAAAAAGTATGTGAAGTTATAATCAATGTTATAATTTATGTTAAAAGTTATATATAAAAATAAAATAAAAAAGATGTAAAGTTATAATTAAGGTAAAAGGTTAAAAAAATTAATATAATATTATGGTTTTAAAAAAAGTTTCTAATATATATTTGGTAATTTAAAGGTTGAGTTATAATTTTTTAGTTTCCAATTTATTATGGTAGAGATATTGTAATGTTTAACATTTTGACTAGATCAAAAAAAAATTTATGGTTTATCTCATGGCATTATTTTCTAATGTACCTTATTTTTCCCATAATATTCTTAACCCATGGTTTTTCCCATGGTATTCTTCTCTAATGTAACTTATTTAAAGGTTAATTAAACTAGCCTAGATCCATCTTAATTTCGGATCTACCAAGAACACAGAGGGATCAAATATCTTTTTACTTTAAAAGAGGTTTGCACCTAGGTACTTGGTAAATCCACTAAATGGATTTAGGTTGGTATTATCATTACTACTAAGTTAGATCCATCTTAAATCTGCATTTATCAAGCTTAGATAAAAATCAAATTTCTCAAAATACAAATTTAAAAAAAATATTTACACTTAAAATATTCGATCCCTTTCAATGCATGATAAAATCCTTAATTAAAATAAATCTAAACTAATTTAATCATTAATAATTTTATTAGTTTATATAATATAATCCAAACAAAATATTTTACTTAATAATTATAATTATTCATTTTCAACTTTAATTTTTATATAACCTCATCGCCCGAAGATATTTCACATATACTAGTAAGGGGAGCCATATTTCCCATGCTATCGTGCTTTAAATGAATGGCGGATGTATATGCCAACTGTTCAATTTTGCTAAGGCCGAAATTGAACCGTGGGCATATACAGTCGTCGTTCATTTAAAGCCCGATAGCATGAGATTTATTGATTAGTAAGGTGGAGAAAGCGTAGCAGCACAATAGTCACAATCATACATGCTAGATTATGCCCGTAATTAAACAATTCCTTTCTAATTCTAGTATTTTTCAATATGTGCAACTCTTGTGAATACAATAACCAGATGTCGACAACCACAATAACATGATGGGTTTTGGCCAATTGTTTGCCATTTTGATAAGACAATTCAGTAGAAAGTGTGATTACGTTATTATCTTATTTATTTTTCAATAGTGACACTATTTAAACATATATAAAAGGATGGGAGAGTTTTAAGTGTGAATTTTTAGATTTTTAGTTGGAATTGAGCAAAAAAATTACTGTTAAATTTTGATTTGTGTTGTTTAAATTGTATTTTTACTGTATATATAGATTTAGCACCCTAAAAATCCCAAAGGCACTTAAATTGAGAATAATTCATCTATCAAACTTGTAATTTTAATGGATCCCTGCAACCAAAAAAATTTCCAAAAAATCACACTTACTACTAGAAAAATATATTATTGCACATTTTTATATTTCGGAAATAATCTGGAAATATAATTCATTTTTATATTTCTAAAATAATTTGGAAATTTGACAAATAAAAGAAAATCAATCAATTGTTTAATTTCATTTCTTAAAATTTCATAACATTTTAGTATCCATATTCAAAATAAGTTCGATTAATACTAATATATACTTCTCAACTTACTATCCAATAAATAAATAAATTTATTTTTGATTTACATTAAATTTTTTGAAATAAATTTTGTGAGAGTTTAAATTTTTTAAAAATACATTATATACAACCATTTATTTCTAGAAAATTCAACAATATATTAATAACTGTAAATATTACTTATAAATATATATATTTTTAATGTAGTTTATGAACATTGAGTAGCCACTAAAATCTAGATAAATTTTAAAAAGATAAATCAACCTGCCAAACTAACAACAAAAATCAGACCAGCCAAATTATCTTTTAAAACATACTTTTAAATTATATCATACACCTATAACACTTAATCTCATAAGTAATCATAAAGCATGGCTATCCTCCGTTTGATTGTGAATTCAATAATATTATTTAAAAAAAATTGGTTAGGAATGAAGTGAATTGTTTTACTTCTCTCATATCCATCTGATTTTTAAAATATTCTATACTAAAATCAAAATTGTTTTCTTCGGATATGAAAAAGTTTAACTAAATTAAGAGGTCGATAAAAACCAAAAATGGTATTGTGGCTTATTGAGGTACAGACAATATTTTTTTCTATGGTCTTCGGCGGAATTGATGCCAATGAGGGTAATCTGGTTACACGTGCCAAAATCAGATCATGTTCTTTGATTCGGTTTGGATGCATTAACTGTCACTATTGTCGCACTCTCCCACCGAACAATATCATGGCCACTGTTAAGAAGTCAATGAAATAATAGCTTTACCTCGTTAATGCCTTATAATATGTCCGACAAGTAGCATCAGCATCCAATCAAATATTTGTAATGTGGTCCGCTACGTGGCGATGTCTATAGTGTAGTCCGCTACATGGCGATATTGGTATATCGCTCTCTAGTGGGTACGGGTAAACTTTGACCTGGTATTGTTATTTACGAGGTAAGTAGAAAGAAGATGGGAACAATATTTTAAATTATATTTTTTAATTATATGCTTATAGATTTACTCAATTTTCATATGTAGTTACTTGTTGTATATAAAATTATATATTGTAATATAAATTATATTTTCAATATTAATATATATGGAAAATGTATTTAGGTTGTGAAATAATTATTTTTTCTGGATGTATTTTTAAGTTTAATGTTATTATGAGTAATACCAATAGTATGTCTGGTTGGATGTAAAAGTTTTTTCATTTAAATTTGAGTAAAATTAGAAAAAAAGAAAAAAAAAGTAAAAATATGGTGAAGATTTTTTTTTATTATAAGTTTTATTATATTATAAATCTTAATAATCACTTGGATAATGGAAATAAAGGATTGAAACCTTTATCTACCCACACACACAAAGATATTTCACAATGTTAAATCTTCTAACTCTTATCCTTGGTTTTAGGCTAAAACAAGACTCTACATGAAGCTATGGACTCTAATCTTTGATCCGCTATTAAAGTCCCTTACCATCACACCTATTTGTGCAAGAATTCCCAACATCCCCTCACACTTTTGGGGCTTTTATTGAGTATAATCCATCGGTAACACCTTAGGCAAATCCCATTTTAGTAATGTTGAGACATAGAAAAGACCTTTTTTTCCTTAGAAAAAAAGCCTTAATTTTATTTTATAAACATACTTACTGTTACCTATTCTGGCATATATATAGATTTAAACAAAAATTTACGAATTGAAATACACCTCCATAATGATCATGTTGCATTTCAATGTAGGTTATGTTTTGAAGCATAGGATATAATCCCAATGGTGTCTATATATAATATATATAATATATATAAAACTAGAGAAGAAATCTATTTATTAGGATAAGCCAATTAAAAATTATAGTTAATCATAAGAATAACCCAAATACTCACTGAATAGTGTAGCTTACATCAAAAAGATAAAAAACAACTCCCACAATTTTTTGTCTCCCTTCATTCACTACACAATGATCCAATACTATATAATACCCAATTACTTCAAGTACCAATAACCCCAACAATGAAGATAACAATAGTTCCACTAAATAGAAGCTTGAGCCTCACTTTCATCTCCTCTTATCAAAATTGTCTCATATACTCTATATCTTTAAAAAGATGTCTTATCAACATTGTCTCATATACTCCATATCTTTAAAAAAAGGTCAAGTTAGATAAGACAATATGGCTGAGAAAAAGAATGAAATTCTTGATATCTTGAAAATCCAACTAACTATCTCAAACAAGGAAGTTATTTAAATAGATTTATAAAAATAAGAGTTAGAAAAGGTGGAGGAATTGACTTCAACGAATCTTGGAGTAGCATAATCATGTTTTTGATAATAGAAATGGATTCAACACCATCAAAAACCTCTAAAGTATCCAAAATCTTGAAGTTTGACAGCTATAATCTAGATTTACAAATCTATACAAGATTTTATCAAAATATTACCAAAACTTTTATGATTTAAAAAAAATGTAATTAAAAAAATTAAAAATTAAAAAATTAATAAAAAACTTATTCTAAATATATTATTTTTATCTTAAATGGTATTCACAAAATTTACCATGTCAACTAACAAGGGAAGTCGAGAATCGTCCAACCTCAATAATGCGAAGAGATTCCTCCAAATAAAAAATACCCCGTAATGATTATTATCGCCAACAATAGAATCGTAGTGATTGAGAACCATGGATTAATATTGTTACAACAATATTCTCACTTTTGGTATTCTTATTCGAGGTTGCCCGTCCACTCTAGTTATTATATTCTTTTATAGACATGCAATATCTAGTTGTCTATCGCTTTTAGGGTTGAATGGTACGACCGTAGTATTAATGCTTATATGACACTTCTGTACGTATATATTCTCCATTTGTGGAATTTTGTGTGTATATTCTATGCTTCGGAAATTTTATTTTAGGCCTCATTCAAATAACTTTGATGCGTTAGAGAATTAAATATGATTTAAAAAAAAGCATATACTTAAGAGGATGAGTTAAAAGTTAATTGGTTAAAAATGAGAAAGAAAAGCTATATCATTAAAAAGGTTTAGTTAAAAGCTAGTTTGTTTTGCTTTAAGACGTATATATATTGTACGGATACGGATAGGCATTGGCATAGGCAGCAAGAACAGGCGAAGTTAATAGTGTTGTAAATATTTTGTTTTATAAACATGGTATTTTAAGACGTATATATATTGTACGGATACGGATAGGCATAGGCATAGGCATAGGCAGCAAGAACAGGCGAAGTTAATAGTGTTGTAAATATTTTGTTTTATAAACATGGTATAAAATTTAAATATAGTTATAATTTAAATTTAATATGTGAAAACAAATAATAATAAAAATTTAAATTTAAATTTATTATTATTTTTTAAAGTTTGAATTTAATTGGGTTTGATGTATGTTTTAAAAGTGTTTTTACTTGATTAAGAGCTTGTCTTTTTTCGGACATAAGGAAATATGTTAATGACTCAAGACTTAGAAGTATCTTGTAAGAGTGAAAGTTTGCCCCCTTACGGACCCCCAACGGGGTAATTATAGGTGACATGATTTTCATTGAATAATAGTGATGAGTCACTCTAAACTTCAACTATCAACCAATGAGGTAGCACATGTGTTCATCAAAGAGATAGTGAGACTGCATGGTGTTCCAAAGTAGATTGTGTCGAATATGATGCAGGAGCATCCAGCTCACCGTAATTGGGCAGAAAGAACTCCAACCAGGTTCAAAAGCTAGTGATCGATTGAACTGTCAAATTCTTATGGGAATAATTTTTCTTTTATGTTATTTTACAAAGTCAGTAAAATTTAGATGCCTCTTTTTATTTTTCAGTTAGGATTACTGTAGCTTCAATTGTTAATTAGAGAGTAGTCCATGTAATTAGGGAAATAACAACCAACTGTTCCTACAAGTCTTGGAATACCAAATGAATGTAGTTATTGACAGAAGTAGAAATTCTGTAACCATATTCTGTAACAGTTAAATTAACTGTAAGCATCAACTGAAAACAGAGGGCTATAAAGTCAAAACAAATGTAACAGGATGGGGTTCAATTCAGGAGAGGAGAGTTGAGTTAATTAAGAAGGAAAGAAAATAGAAACAGACCGAGCATTCAAAACAGAAAAGCCATTGTCCATCTAGACCATTTGTACAAGCGATTGCTTATATACATTTACGTTTTACTGTTTGTCAAGTTACTGTATCATTACTATTCATTAATTTGTTATGGCTACTGTGCAAACATGAATCACAGTCAACTACTAAGCAAATAAACGGAAACACAGTGAATTCATAGTTATTAAACTACCAGTCATCAGTTCACTCTCGCACGCGGTTGAGCAACAGTTCCAGTTCATAAGATTCAGACAACAACGACAGAGAATTCACATAGCAACGTTCACAAACTTTTCCAACGTTCGAATACATAAAAGGACGAACGACAATTCGGAATCCGAATACACAGAGGTAACCAAAAACTTTACAATCTCTTTTATATATTCAAAGTCTCATTTCAAATATCAAAGAACCAAATTTACAGCCCTATCAGGTCTCATTTCAAATATCAAAGAACCAAATTTACAGCCCTATCGGTAGAGCCAAACACCGTTACGGAGGACAGACTTTATAAAAACATAAACAGAGCCGAGAACGACTGATAGTCGAAAAACTTGCAGAACAGAAAAACTCAGAACTAGGGTTTGAACAAAACAAACGACCAGTGGTCCTAAATCCTTATACATCTCACACAGAAGCAACAAAATACAATTACAGTCGAATAAGCACACACAGTGACCAAGAAACTAGACCAGGAGATGGGTCTTCCGTAGAAATCGAAACTGCAGACAAACATTGAAGTTCTAGGCCTCCCAGGAGGAGAACGACCAAATAACCAAGCGTTGGAAGATACGCCGCCCAGGTCACCAACAGAGACCTGCAAGGACACAATGCATGTGCATTAGAGCGAAGAAAATTCAGGGGAGATAAAACACCTGTAGGAAGCTAACATTCCAAAGGGATTTACTTGGAAAGCGCAGCCGAACACCATGGCATGACAACCTGAACGAGACTGAGAGACTGTCAACCAAAGGAACGAGTTGGGTTAGTTCCAGAACCAGAGAAAAAGTCATATTGAAGCATGGATGAGAGAAATTACCTTTGCTAAACCGGATACGCGTGCCTGAGAGGTCCTGTGCTCGCAAACCAAGACAGTGCCACACTGTGAGAAAGCGAACAACTAGGAGCAAATAACACCCAAACAGGATTCGAACCAGAGACCTCAAAGAACCAGAAGACATATAGCAAAACTACAGTGATTGCCACTGGCAGCAACGAAGGAACTGAGCTGGAACCATAGTATAAATACAGACAACAGGCATAATAGCCACAACGAGAAGCGAGTAATATAACCTGAAACCCACACATGCAAGGAACAGGGAAATAGCAGAGCCACTTACCGAAGTCAAGCCACGGAACCAGGCCGAATAGCCTTCACCATCAAACAACATTGCCATTAAACGAACAAACAGGTTAACCAGAGGTGGATTCAAGTTCTAAGACAGCATCCAGAGCCAAACAAACCCACAGCATAATGCACACAAAGTTCTATTGCAGAGACCAACAAACCCTCGACGAAAGCGAATACCTTAGAGCGAAATCACCAAAGAACAATCAAGAGAATGCGAGAAAGGTTAGGGTTAAGGCGTGTTTCGAGGCAGAGTACTGTCATTTAATTCCCGCATTCAATACACCAGCTACCACCTTCACGCAAACCCACGGACAGAGATATTTGTTCGCCACATAACCTATCCCCGTCATACATAAAAGTGCAAAGTGTTGCCAAGTGGGCTGGGTCCCATCAGAGTGGTATCATAGCAGTTTGAGTTGAGGAGATTTGGGAGAAATGGATATAGGTAGACGAGGACGAGGCCGAGGTGCTCGTAGAATGGCAGATGAGGCATTACGAGAAGAACTCAGAGTTCTTACTGCTCAGTTGGAAGCAGTAGAGGCAGGCAGGAGAAGAGATCCAGAAATGGGTGATGTGAGTGAAGAAGAAGTGGAAGTGGCAGCAGATGGGCCTGAAGGTGAATCACCAGAAGTAAAGTTATTGAAGTCTGTCTTATTGTCAAACAGTAGACCAAAACCAGAACTCCCGACTTACGATGGCAGTTTGTCTATTGATGTTGTGTTAGATTGGATTAGCGAGATGGACAAGTATTTTGAATGTGAGGAAGTTAGTGAAGACCGTAGGGTCAAGTTTGCAGCAACAAAGCTGAAAGGACACACAGCCCTATGGTGGGACAGTGTCCAGAATGAGAGAAAGAGGTTGAACAAAACACCGATTAAAACTTGGACAAGGATGGTAGCTAAGTTGAAGGGCAGATTTCTGCCAAGGGATTATCAAATCGCGTTACATAGATAGGTACAGAATTTGAGACAGAGGGGACTGACTGTGAAAGAGTATACAGAGGAGTTTTATCGAGTGAATTTGCGAGCTGGATACACAAAGGATACAGCAGAAAGGACAGCCAGATATGTAAATGGGCTGAGAATGGATATTTTGGATGAAATAAGCATTTTGTCTCCAAACAATACTGAGGAGGCATACCAGAGCACAATTAAAGCAGAGGAGAAATTTAACCGAAGACAGAATGCCCAGAGAGGATGAGGATCTACCAGAGGAAGAGGCCAGTCCTATGGCAGGGGCTGAACTGCCAGCAACAGCGAGGAAGCCAGCAGTTCAAGGACGTTGGGAACAACAGAAAAAGGAGACGGAACGAGAGGTGGCAGATCGTTCCAACGCGGCAGAGGAAATGGTCGTGGAAGGGGAATTGGTTATCAGTGCTATAGATGCCACAAGTGGGGGCACCGCTCGTTTGAGTGCCCAGAAACATATTCAACTGGACAGCGAGGCGCATATGTGGCGCAACCGGAGGAAGCAGCAGCACCCCCTCAAGAGGCAGAAAATGCCCCAGAAACGGGAGAAGCTTTAGTGCTGCATAAGGTGTTATTGAAACCAGTTGATGAGAGTGTCGAACAGACGCAGCGAAAAGCTCTGTTCAGGACAATTTGCAAATCGCAGGGTAAGTGCTGTAAGATGATAATCGACAGTGGAAGTACGGACAATTTGGTGTCCACAAAAATGGTGGAGAAGTTGGGACTGAAGCGTTTAAAACACCCCAATCCGTATCGAGTTTCATGGCTACAAAAGGGGCACCAGTTGCTGGTGGACGAACAGAGTGAAGTTTATTTTCAGATAGGACGATACAAGGATAAAATCATTTGCGACATTATGCCGATGGACGTATGTCACATCTTATTGGGCAGACCTTGGCAATATGATAGAAAGGTGACACACGATGGAGTGATGAACTGTTATAAGTTCGAAAAAGATGGGGTTAGGCATACCCTTGTGCCTATCAGAGAAGAGAAGGAAACAGCTGAAGTAAATGAAACTAAGGCATTGCTAATAAGCGGAAAACAATTTTTAAAGCAGGTTGAGAATAGTGAAATAAGTTATGTTGTAGTCAAGAAGACAAGGACAGTCCTATTGCATACAGAAATCACAGATTTACCTATAGAAATACAGCAGATGTTGGAAGAATTTACAGATATAGTAGTGGACGACTTGCCAGATAAGTTACCTCCCAAGCGGAGTATTAGTCACCATATCGATTTCATACCTGGAGCCAGCTTACCAAATAAGGCAGCCTATCGAATGAGCCCCAAGGATAATGAAGAAATCAAGAAACATGTGCAGGAATTATTGGACAAAGGATTAATCAGAGAAAGTTTAAGCCCATGTGATGTACCAACAGTTCTCGCCCACAAAAAGGGAGGAGAATGGCGGATGTGCACCGATTCTAGGGCCATCAATAAAATCACCATCCGGTACAGATTTCCGTTACCGCGTATGGATGATATGATGGACTGTTTGAGTGGGGTAGCTTACTTCTCTAAAATAGACTTAAAAAGCGGATATCACCAGATTCGGATACGAGTGGAAGACAACTTTTAAAACAAATGAAGGATTATATGAATGGCTGGTCATGCCGTTCGGGTTGAGTAATGCACCCAGCACATTCATGAGACTCATGAATGAGATGCTAAAGGAGTATATTGGGAAATTTGTAATTGTTTATTTGGACGACATTCTTATTTTTAGCAAGACGAAAGGAGAACACTTCTGGCATGTGCGCAAAGTGTTGGAAAAACTACAGCAAAACAAGTTATTAATAAATCTGAAGAAATGTACGTTTCTGCAAAGAGAGTTAATTTATCTGGGATTTGTGATAGCGGAAAACGATTTGAAGATGGATCCGGAAAAGGTAATAGCAATAATAAATTGGCTGTCACCGAAGAATTTGTTTGAGGTACGTAGTTTCCTTGGATTAGCAAGTTTCTATAGGAAGTTTATTAAAAATTTCAGCGGAATTTGTGCTCCTATGTTGGAGACCATCAAAAAGGCCAGCCAACCTTTTCGATGGACAGAAGCAGCAGAAAAAAGTTTTCAACTATTGAAAAAGAAGATAACAGAAAGACCGATTCTTAGGCTACCATATTTTCAAAAATTATTTCAGGTACGTTGTTATGCTAGTGGAACAGCAATCGGGGCTGTACTCGTTCAGGAGGACAGACCTGTAGCATTTTTCAGCGAAAAACTGAATGAGAGTAGGTAGAAGTACTCCTCATATGACAAGGAATTTTACGCAGTGGTACAGGCTCTAAGACACTGGAGGCATTATTTGTTAGGGAACGAGTTCGTGCTGTTTTCAGATAATTCTGCATTACAATATGTAATGCAGCAACACAAACTTAAGCATAAACATGCCAAATGGGTGGAGTACTTACAGAGTTTTAATTTTGTGCTGAAACATATCAATGGACAAGCAAATAAGGTGGCCGACGCATTAAGTAGAAAAGCCCTACTTTTACAGGAAAGCATTGTACAGGTTTTGGGTTTTGAACATTTACGAGATCTTTACAAAACAGACACAGATTTCAGAGAAACCTATGAGGCGTGCCAAAACCCTTTGATAAGGGGTAATAGTCCTTGGTTGGATTACAACATACAGGAGAAATTGCTTTTTAAGGGAGGACAATTGTGTATCCCCAACGGTTCTATGAGGGAGAATATTATTCGTGAAAAACACAGTGGGGGTTTGGCTGGACACTTCGGTATAGATAAGACCTTGGAGCAACTTAGTGATTTTTATTTTTGGCCAAGAATGCAACGAGACATACAACGTTTTGTGACTAAGTGTAAGGTGTGTCAATTAGCGAAGGGACATAGCCAGAACACAGGATTATATACGCCATTACCTATTCCAGGCAGACCATGGGATTCGGTGAGTTTAGATTTTGTTTTGGGACTGCCAAAAATGCAGAAAGGTTATGATTCAGTGATGGCAGTGGTGGATCGTTTCTCAAAAATGGCACATTTTGTACCTTGTCAGAAAACTAGTGACGCCACTCACGTGGCCCACTTGTTTTTTAATGAGATTGTCAGATTACACGAGTTGCTAACAACCATCCTATCAGACAGAGACGTGAAGTTCACGGGACATTTTTGGCGTACCTTATGGAAAAAAATGAACACCCAATTAAGCTACAGTTCTGCTTATCACCCGCAAACCGACGGGCAGACATAGGTTGTGAACAAAAGTTTGGGAAATCTGTTACGCAGCTTAGTCGGGGAGAATTCTCAGATGTGGGACCAAGTGCTAGCGCAAGCAGAGTTTGCTTACAACGATTCACCGAATCGTAGCACGGGTCTCAGTCCCTTTCAGATCCTATATGGCATGCACCCTCGTGGAGTGCATGAACTTCGGGATCTTGGTTTACTGGAACGACGGAGTGTGGATGGAGAATATTTTGCAAATGCAATGAGGGATTTACACAAACAGGTGAAAGAAAAATTACAGGACAACAGCTCGAAATATAAGGAACATGCAGATCTAAGAAGAAGAGAAGTTCATTTTGAGGTAGGGGACGAAGTTCTGGTACACCTGCGTAAGGAACGTTTCCCTAAGGGTACGTACAATAAACTGAAGTACAAGAAGATAGGGCCTTGTAAGATCTTGCGAAAGTTTTCAGCGAATGCCTACGAAATACAACTACCACCTAGAGTAGGCATATCACCTATCTTCAATGTGGCAGATCTGTTTCCGTATACAGGCGATCTGTTGGAGGAAAAGAAGGATGAACCCAGACAATCCACGTGGAACACCCAGGAAGACGGAGAAACATGGAAAAGACAAATGCCGTATGTCTAACCTCCTGAGATCGAAGGCATCCTCGAAACTCAGGTAGTTAGGCATACTCGGCGGAAAAATTATTTTCAGTACTTGGTCAAGTGGAAGAACCGTCTGATTGAGGACAACTCATGGCTTGATGCCAGGCAGATTGAACGAACAGGAACATCGGTAGAGGAGCTCATGAACCGGAGTCATGATCTCTTTTCACCCCACGAGCCTGATGCAGGAGCATCCAACTCATCGTAATTGGGCAGAAAGAACTCCAACCAGGTTCAAAATCTAGTGATCGATTGAACTGTCAAATTCTTATGGGAATAATTTTTCTTTTTATTTTA
>APFE030269757.1:30834-47402 GCA_000404065.3 Pinus taeda
GGATATAAGGAGTTAGGGCTTGAACTGGTCGAACCTTTGCAAGACCAGCCTCGCAAATCCCGATGGTCTCCCATGGCGGATGAGAAGAAAGACGAGGGGGCAGGAGACCCTATCAAAATCTTGCTCGAAGAAGCCCTCGAGCGACAATAGAGCGCAATGATGGATAGCTTTGCCCAGATCCTTCAGCGGCTACCCAGAGGTGACGCATCAGCTTCTAGTAGCTACTCTTGAAACGCCACACCCTTTAAGGTACAAGTTAATTTTGAAATCCCCATATTCGAGGGTCAGATAGACACAAATGTTGTAGATAAGTGGTTAAATCTACTAGAGGGTTATTTTTCTGTTCATGAATTTTCGAGTCGAGAAAAGATTTTTTTGCTCTTCTCAAAGCAGACCCCCACGTCAAGGACTGGTGGGAAACCTACTGTGAGCAGAAGGATGAAAGTACCGGCTCACTATTTTTAGCCGCACCCACCTAGAATTCATTCCGGGAGGCCATCAAGGAGCAGTACTACCCTGTCGGAAGCTATGAGGATGAATACATAAAGTGGACCATGCTGCGGCAGGGAAGGGACCAAGACGTGTCAGAGTTCACCAATCTTTTCCATACCCTTCGCACAAAGTTGGGTATCAAGGATACAGAGCAGCATTTGATACTCAAATACCGTGGCTACCTGCACAAGTACATCTAGGAAGAAATAGAATTCTTGAACATCTCCTCGCTCGGCACAGCATACCGATATGTCGTCAAGGTCGAGCAGAAGTTTAAACAAAAGAAGCGAGACTTTGGATCTGAGAATCCAAAGCAAGGAAAAGGTGCCCTAAACCACAGAACAAAGGACAGAGCCAAGGCGCGGTAGCCCAAGAAAACCCGCCAAAGCTGCAAGCAAAGAGCAGCGTCGCGAAGCCGAAAAAGGACACAGGAAAATGGTGTGAGTTCCATAAGAGCTCCACCCACAACACAAGTGAGTGTCGGGCCAAGCAATCACTTGTGGCTGAGCTAAGGGTTTCAGAATCAGATGCATGTTCCAACTCTGAGTCAGAACCCAACAAGGGGAACGACAAAGGGAAACAGATCATTGATGCAGATCCCAACGCCACTGTTGCTACCGCCAAGATCCAGAAAAATGAACCTGAAAATCCAGAGGAGGAGGAGCGTCTCTTCCACTCCTAGATGTGGGTAAAGGGCTCCTCGCTGCAGTTCATTTTCGATAGTGGGAGCCAAAAGAACCTCATTTCAGCAGAGGTCATGAAGCGGTTGGGCTTACCGACCACAACACATCCACAACCGTACACCATGGGGTGGCTTCACCAAGGACGAGATCTTCGCGTGAGCCAGTAGTGTCGCCTTCCACACAACATCAAGCCCTTCACAAATGAGGTATTGTGTGACATTGCTCCCCTTGAAGTTTGTGATGTATTATTAGGACAACCATACTTGTGGAAGCAACATGTTGTGTATGAATCAAGGCCCCGTGCTATTATTATTACATTGGGAAATAAGTTATACAGGATACCAGAGGTAGCACCGCCTACCGCCATCTCTTTGGTTACTGCAAAACAATGCAGTAAGCTCATTTCCAAAACTAGGAATTTTTTTTTCTTGATGATACGCCCTCAAGGGAAAAAGAAGACGGTGGCCACAGCCTCGAGACAGGGCCCCTCCGCACGACAACTACAGGTGGACAAGGTCGTGGAGGAATACAAGGACATCTTCACCTCCCCCGCAGGAGTTCCCCTGCACTGTCAGGTCAAGCACTCCATCAATCTGACCCCAGGTGCGTCGCTACCCAATGGACCAATTTATCGGCGCTCTGTTCTGGAGAACGATGAAATCAAGAGGCAGATTCAGGAGTTACTGCAGAAAGGTCACATCCGTCCAAGTTCATCGCCTTGTGGGAGCCTGATCGTGTTGGTACAGAAGAAGGATGGGACTTGGAGACTCTGTATTGACTATCAGGCACTGAATAAGATCACTGTCCGTAATAGGTACCCGATCCCACGGATTGATGGCCTCCTGGACCAACTAAAGTGGGCGAAATATTTCAGCAAGATCGATCTGAATTCAGGATATCACCAGGTACCAATCGAACCCTCTGATGTGTGGAATACTGCCTTCAAAGCCAAGGAGGGCCTTTTCGAATGGTTGGTTATGCCTTTCGGATTGAAAAATTCTCCTACAACCTTCATGAGGCTAATGGATGACATCTTGCGGCCATTCACCAACTCATTTGTAGTGGTATACTTGGATGACATTCTGATTTTCAGCCAGAGTTGGGAAGAGCACCTCCACCACATCCGACAGGTTCTCCAAACACTGAGGCAACACAAGCTATGTGCCAATTTGGAGAAATGCACTTTTGGCATGAGCCAGGTTCAGTATCTGGGATACATTATTGATGAATAGGGGGTGCATATGGATCCAGCATTTGGGATTGGCCATCTCCAACCACTCTGACAGAGCTCCACAGCTTTCTAGGTCTTGCCAACTTCTACTGCAGGTTCGTGTTGGGGTTTTCTCATATCACTTGGCCCTTGAGTCAAGTCACCAAGGGAGGAGCGAAATCCAAATTATTTTGGTCTGAATCTCAACAGAAGGCATTCATAGAGTTGAAAGATCACCTCTGCATGGCACCAGTGCTCACGTTACCAAATTTACAACAACCATTTGAGGTCGAGACAGATGCCTTTGATTATGCTATTGGGGCAGTCCTTACTCAACACGGGCATCTAGTGGCATATCACAGTGAAACGCTTTCAGACACAGTCCGGAAGTATCCCACTTATGATAAAGAGATGTATTCGATTGTGCAGGCCTGTCAACAATGGAAGCATTACATTTTGGGCAAGGAAACAGTCATCCACATAGACCACTGACCCCTGCAGTTCATACAGATCCAAGGGAAATTGCAGAATGATCACCATCCGAAGTGGTCCACATACCTGCAACAGTTCCATTTGAATATCAAGTATAAGAAGGGTAGCACCAATAATGTTGTCGATTGCCTTAGTCGACCACCGATCATGGCGTTAACCACTGTGCTCAACACTTGTGGGCACGAGACTTTTGATTGGCCACGTCTCTACAAAAGCAACCCAGAATTTGGCCACACATACCAAAAACTCTTGGAGGGTCACCATGTTCCAGATTTTCACCTCCAGGATGCCCTGTTATGCCACCTAGGTCATCTTTGTGTTCCTTCAAGTGAGCGTGCCAAGATGATTTGGGAAGCACACTACAGTCGGGATGCTGGACATTTCAGGGTCAAGAAAACAGTGGTAGTACTGCAGAAGTATTTCTATTGGCCAAATATTCGACATGATGTTGGGAAGTACATCAGATCATGCCCTGCCTGTGCCATTGCCAAACCGACCATCAAGAAGCAAGGCCTCTATGCCCCGCTGCCTACCCTTAGTCGACCTTGGGAATCCATCTCCATAGATTACATGTCAGGCATTCCTTCCACTAAGCATGGGAATGACTGTGTTTTTGTGGTCGTCGATAGATTCTCAAAAATGGCCATTATGGCTGCCTGCAAGAAGAATATCGCAGCAGAAGCCACTGCTAAACTCTTCTTTGAATGAGTGTGGGTACACTTTGGGATCCCACAATCTATCATCTCAGATCGGGACAACAAGTTTCTCAGTACATTTTGGTCCAGTCTTTGGTCGATGCTCGACACCAAACTCACTAAGTCAACAACCTTCCATCCTCAAACTGATGGTCAAACAGAGGTTTTCAACAGGATGATCGTACACATTCTGTGCATGTACAATTCAAAACATCCACGCACATGGGACGAGAGCCTCCCCTATGTTTAGCACAGCTACAACCGGGCTCTCCATAGCTCGACTGGCCATAGCCCTTATCAGGTGGGCTTGGGATTCCAGCCACTATGTCCCATTGATGTGGCCATGCCATTTATAGCTACTCACACAGATTCGGCTCATGTCCAGTCCGAAATAGATAAGGAAAACAACTTCATTGAGCATATCCAACATATTCGCCAACAGGTCCATGACATTCTGGAGAAATCAAATGCCAAGTACAAGCAGCGACATGATCAACACCGGGTGCACACAAGTTTCAGGTTGTTGGCAAGTCTTGTTTCATTTGCAAAAGGAACGCCTTACTGGAGCCTATCGGAAACTCAGACCACTCTGATATGGTCCTTACACCATTACCAAGGCTATGGGAGACAATGCATTTGAGCTTGGCATTCCCCCATTCTTTGGTCTGCACCCAGTGTTCAATGTGGACCGCCTTCGGCCATACTTTCCACCATTACTGGACACATTCGACATTGCAGAACAACTCACACCCACAGAGTTAAATCCAGATTGCATGGAACAAGCTGTAGCTGATCGGATCATGGACACACGGGTCAAGCACACTCGCCAGCAGAATATCCAATTGTATCGAGTTTTCAAAGCAGGCCACCAAGGCAAGTGGTTCACCAGGGACCAAGTTCAACAAAAGTTTCCTAAGGGGGGAGGAATGATCCAGGTGGATATTGGTGGCCACCTGCCAAATCCACTTGGACCCCCACCATTGTTTCTTTAGCTCTTCAGTCCTAATTGTAGACAATTTACTATTTTAGCAGTTTTTCAGGTCCTGAACTTCCGGAGCCGTTTTTGAGGTCCTAAACGACGTTTTGGGAATATGGTGGCAACATGGGTCATGGACGATGTTTTCGCTCCCAAGTGGCATATCGATAGATATTGTCTAACGAGCTATTGTACGCGGTCAATGGAGATCGTATGCCAAAGTTCGACCCGGGAAGTGACTGTACAATTTACCCAAACGGGGGCCACAATTTGGCGTTCATCTTCTAGGGTTAGGTTTTGGAATGTTAAGGGTTTTCCATTGTTTCTCAACAATAAATAGGCCTTTGAGCCTCATTGTAATACAGTTCAGAGGCATGTAGCCGCCACATCTCTTCTCGGAGATAAGCTACCATCGCCCTAGCTGGTTTATTTTCAACTCTGTTTGTAAGCATATTTTAGTGTTTTCCATTAATGAAATGAACTATTATTTCCGCTGCATCTTTGTGTATAAGGTTATCTCTGTATTTTGTTGCGTTCCTGTTTAAATCCGGATCACGGTGGCATGGTTTTTTCGAGTTATGACAGTGGATTTCAGCCTAGCCTAGCCTTTTTTCGGATGCCATGGTATGTTGGGATGTTTATTTCGGTTTCACAACTTTGGTTTGCCACATGGATTTCGGAATCCGGGGCGGAGGTGGTCTCAAGGTTCATTCCCAAAGGCATAGGAATCCCTTGACCGGTTTTGGCAGGATACAAGGTAAAGCCTGAGGGAGCAGTCTTGGTTTAGGGCCTAGTGATCTGGGTTTGGATTGCGATAAAGCCTCAGAGACAAGGAGATGGAATATTCCTCAAGGATAGTGATGGATTCCAGATGATATTCCAAGTTCTATTCGGTTATGATTAGAGCACTGCTTTTGGTGTGATCATGGTTTGGTGAGGGTGGAGGTGGTTTAACCTCTGGATTCCCTTGGTTATTCTTGGATTGGTTGTTCTATGAGATCCTACATTCATGCTTGGAATATGGAACGGGGGTGACTAGCTGAAAGAGAGATTTGGTTCAACCATGTCTATGGTCAGGTGGTACGTGAAATTCTCGAACCTAGTCGGATTTTCCTATGATTAATAAAAGCTAAGTTCTCTTACGTTTTCACTGACTTATATGTGGATTTAATGGTTGTCATATCTTTGATATTTATATGGTTTTATGCTAGTTATAAGCATGGTTGAATGACTAGTTCATGTCATGGTTATTTCATGTATTTACTTGTAACTGTCAAATGCATGGATGAAATATCTAATTGATGATGTAGTAGTTCAATAGAGAAGGAGGTAATCCTTCTGGTTATGTTTCATAAGTTGTTTCAGTTGTTTATGCTCTGTCTTATATCCTAGACTTGTAGGTTGCATTGATGCCAAGCGTTTGACAAAATGTCAGTCCCGGTTGGGGATTCTTAGCCCTAGTCCTAAGGGTGATTTGTGATTGGTCAACATTGTTATTATGTTTTTAATGAATTTTGGAAGTTACAATATGTTATGCTCTTGACCTATGAGAAGATACCAGAGTACCAAATATGCGAAGAAATATACCTAGAACATAGAACAATAAGTAATAACAACATGTATTTTATTATTCAGAAAGGAAAACAATGTTCACTTGCCTCTTCGAGGGGGCAACCTCCAATAGAGATGGGCTCAATTACAAAATAAGACATGATGCTCCTCAAGGGGAGTCTCTATCCTTTATATACGATTCATACATGCAATACCATGGTTCTTATTAATACCATCTATCTAATACCATGGCCCATTTTCAAATAACTGTGGTCCCTTCTTTAAATGCGGGTCAACCACTTACAATTACTAATATGGGCTTTATTGACTCTTTACTTAACTATAACTATGACTCAACCCTATTACATAAATAAGGGGGTTAGGGTTGGACCCTAACATGCCCTCCCCCATAAAAATAGCCTTGTCCTCAAGGCTGAAGTTGCAGAAACTGCTAACTGACAATGGTTGGTTCCCAGGTCACATCTTCCAGAGAGGTGTCTTTCCACTTGATGAGGACTTCCTTGATCGTGCGACCGCGTAGGTGCCGTTCTCGCATGTCAAGAACCTGTTTAGGTTGGAGCCAGATTGAACCTTCTTTATCCAATTCTGGTAGACAAGTTTGAATTCGGCAATGGTTCCCAATCACTTTCTTGAGCCATGAGACATGGAAGACTGGACAGATTTTTGCAATGGGTGGCAAAGATAGCTTGTAGGCTACTTCTCCGATGCGTTAAAGTACTTGATATGGTCCATAGAATTTTGGAGATAATTCCTGACAACCCTTGTCTTTGAGTCATGTTTGCTTCTATTGTTGCAGCCTCAAAAATACTTGATCCCCTTCTTGAAATTTGCATTCTGAACAATGTTGATCTGCCTGTTGCTTCATGCGGTTTTGAGCTTAATGGAGATTCTCTCTAAGGTGGGCCAACATGGTTGTGCGGTTCTGTAGGAGTTGATCCACTGCTTGTACCTTTGAGAATCCCTAGATATAAGAAGTAGGTGAACGAGGGAGTTGACCATAAACTGATTCATATGGAGTCATTTTGGTGGTGGCATGATAGTTATTGTTATACCACCATTCGACTAGAGGTAACCACTGTACCCATAGATGTTGCTTTTCTGAAGTGAAACACCTAAGGTAGGTCTCCAGATATTTGTTGATTGCTTCAGTTTGACCATCAGTTTGGGGATGATAGGAAGTACTGTGTTGTAGTTCGGTACCTTGTAGCCTGAAGAGTTCCTTCCAAAAGTTATTGGTGAAGATTGGGTCACAATCAGACACAATGGAAGTGGACATGCCATGCAATTTGAAGATCTGGTCCATGAAAGATTGAGCCACCAAAGTTGGTGTAAGAGGGTGGGGTAGGGTGCAAAAATGAGCATACTTAGAAAGTTTGTCCACAACCACCATGATGATTGACTTGTTGCCTGACATTGGAAGACCCATAATGAAGTCCATAGAAGCCTCCATCCAGATTGAGGCCGGGATGGGCAATGGCTATAATGTGCCTGGTGATTTGACTGTTTCTCCTTTTTGGCGTTGACATACGTCGCACTCAGCTACAAAAGTAAGAATGTCCTTTTTCATGCCTGTTCAAAAGAATGAACGTCGAGTGTGAGCATAAGTCTTCTGAAAGCATGAATGGCCTGCAATGGGAGATGAGTGCAACTCCACCAAAATGCAATTTTTGAGGGTGGATGTTGGTGATATCACGACTCTGTCCTTGTAGCAAAGAATCTCATCCCACCAAGAGTTGCCCGCTGTGGAATTTGGATCCGCCTGCAATTTATTAATGAGTTGGGAGAGCAAAGGATGTGAAACCATTCCTTGTGAACCTCTTTAATCCATTTTGGAATGGGAAGGGATATTGCGAGCAGGGTGCTTTCCTCCTCAAATTGGTGTGATAACGCATCTGCTATGACATTTTTGCGCCCTTTCTTGTAAATTATCTCATAATCATATCCCAACATTTTGGTGAGCCATTTATTTTGTTGTGGCGAGGATTGGTGTTGCTCCAAAAAATATTTAAGGCTTTAATGGTCTGTGCAGATTTGGAAACGTTGCCCCAATAAGTATGGTCGCCAGGTATCTATTGCATGTAATATGGCCATCATCTCCTTCTCATAAGGAGATTGTCCCAGATTTTTCCCACTTAGTTGTTGGCTAGTGAAGGCCAAGGGTCGACCTTCCTACATTAAGACATCCCCAATACCCATAGCTGAAGCATCACATTCAATCACAAAAGATTTGGTGAAGTCGGGTAGTGCTAATATGGGAGTGGAACACATGGCATGTTTGAGAGCTATAAATGCCTATTGCGCTTCATCATTCCAGAGAAATGAATTTTTCTTGAGAAGGTGAGTGAGGGGTCTAGCAATGTGACCATAATTGCAGACAAATTTGCAATAGCAGCCTGTGAGACCCAAAAATCCTCTCAAGCTCTTCAAGGTCTTTGGTTGAGGTCAATCCTGCATTGCCTGGATCTTTTTGGGGTCTACCCTAACACCTTCACACCCCATAATGTGGCCCAAATACTAAACTTCTTCCATGCCAAAAGAACACTTGGACATCTTGACAAATAATTTATGCTTCCGTAGCAGTTGTAGGGGAAGATCTACATGCTGAAGATGTGTGGCCCAGGTGTGGCTGTAGATGAGGGTGTCATCAAAGAAAACAAGGAGAAATTTTCTGAGATATGGTTTGAGCAGATGGTTCATGAGGCTCTGAAAAGTGGATGGGGCATTACAAAGATCAAATGGCATGACCAGGAATTCGTAATGACCTTCATGAGTTCGGAAAGAAGTCTTTGGAATGTCTACTTCTTTCATGCAAATTTGGTGATAGCCTGAGCGAAGGTCGAGCTTAGTAAAGAATTGAGCCCCATTTAGTTTGTTTAGCAAATCATCGATAACCGGGATGGGAAATTTATCTTTGACCATCAAATTGTTGAGGGCCCTGAAGTCTAGACACATACGCCATTCCCCATCTTTCTTGAGCACCATGACCACAAGCGATGAATAAGGACTACTGTTAGGACGAATGGCTCCTACTTCCAGGAGTTCCTTGATGATTTTTTTAATTTCATTCTTTTGGGCGAACGGATATCTATATGGGTGCACATTTGGTGGTTGGGCCCTTGGGACCAAAGTAATGCTATGATCATGTTCCCCTCTCGAGGGTGGAAGCTCATGAGGCTTGTCAAGGATTGGTAGATGGTTGTTTAAGGTCTGTTGTATCTGAGGATGAATATGAAGAGAAGTGGGTTCGAAGGCCTGGATGGCATTAAATTGGGCTATAACTCCATGGTGGCCCTTTTTTAACAATTTTTCCATCTTATGCGAGCTGATGATAGAGGGAGCACTCGCCTGGAGTCTGCGGAGGGTATGTGTGTGGTTGTTCTGCTTAAAGCTCATATATAACTCTTGGAAATCCATTGTGATTGGGCCAAGCGTGCGGAGCCATTCATCACCCAAGACAATGTCACACCCTCCCATGTGTATGGCAAACATGTGGGTCTTTAACTTATAATCTCCCATTTGAAGCTTGACATTTTCACAACGGCCTTCACATTTCATTGTGCCCCCATTAGCGATTTGGACCTGGAAATTAGAGACTACTCTGATAAAACAATGTATTGCTTCAGCGACTCTTTGATGGATAAAGTTATGCATACTACCACTATAAATCAAGACTACTACAAGGCGATGCTTAATAAAATCTCTGATTTTGTGAGTTTGGGGAGAAGAAATCACTGCCAAAGGATGAAGCGAGATAACTGGTTCATCAGGTGTAGCTAGGAGCGCATTGTCCAGCTGGTTTTCCTCATCTTCCTCCTCTGGTTCCTTAAATGGTGGGGCTTCCTTCGATGAACTATGATTAGTAGCATCAATTTGAAAGAATTTGGGTTCCTTGCATTTATGCCCTAGGGAGTATTTCTCATCACAGTAGTAACACAATCCTTGCTTTCTTCTTTCCGCTATTTCTGCTGGTGACACCTTTTGAACCTTAAGTGTTTGGGTAATGCTTGGAGCTTGGGTGGAGTGACCCTTGGCTATGAAATTTGGACAAGTTGATTGGGCCGCTAACGTGCGTTCTACTTCACGAGCTATCTTGCAAGCATCCAACCATGAGATTGGGTGTTGTAGTTGGACGTGGGCATGTATGGCTTCTTTGAGACCACTGACAAAACATTCCAAGTAGAACTCATCTCGTAGACCTCCTGTGCGGAAGGATAAGGCTTCAAAGGCTGTAATATATTCTTGCATTGTTCTTATCTGTTGGAGCTTAGTATGACGACCCAAAAAATTGGATTCATGGTTGAAGCGATCTGAAAGGGCTTTTGCGAATACCTGCCAAGTCACGGGCCTTCCATAGCAACATTGATGCCACTGCCACCATTTCCATCTTTCGTTGTCCAAGTACATGCTACCCACACTTAGCTGCGTCACATCATCTCTGATGTGATTCAATGTGAAATATTGCTCCATTTGTGCTAGCCATGTGGCTAGATGAGAGCCATCAAATTTATACATGTCCAGCTTGGGTGGTCGCGGCTGGGATTATTGGTGGTTTCCAAGAGGTGAAGAGAATGGCTAGACTCTCCCTCAATGTTTTCATTAAAAACATATGCCTCCGATTGTTCCCCCGACTTGCCCTGTGTGATTGTGTCAGCAAAGGTCTAGATCGACATCATTAATGCGTCCAACTTTTGTTCAAGGGTGTCGATCTTCTCATTGGCCATAGCTTGAGGTCTGGTTTGTACCATGCATTGATCCAATGCACTTGTCGTTACTATGAAAAAAATAAATAAAATTTGGGACCACCCGAAATTTTGATGTTAACAAGTGAATGGTACCACCTTGCTCAGCTCATAGACCTGATTCTTATGGGCTAAGTCTCCTATAAGAGTCCCGGGAGGGTCTCAGACCCTACTCCAAAAGGAGTTTTACTCCTCGCTTAGGAATATTGTAGTAGTAGAATCCCAGAAAAGTAAATTTTGCCCAATATCCTACGAGAATCATGCCCAAGTATAGGGGCCCACACAAATAGTCAGATTTGTTGGCAAACCCTCAACTGTAGAGTATGAGTAGGAATGTGGTAGTGATCAAACCGCTGTTGCTAGCTTTGAATGGCGGATCTGATTGTGGCGACTGCTACAAAATCCAACGGCTAGATCTGTATGGCAGATCTCATAGATCTGATTGGTGGATCTGATAGATCTGAATGGCAGATCTGAGAGATCTGAATGGCGGTATTGATTGTTACGGCTGCGACGGGACTCCACCTACTAGATCTGATTTGGCAAAGATGATGCTTGATCTAGAGAGAGACAAGGGAACTATGGTCTCAAGGAGTGTTAGGTGCTATAGATCGCAAAATACATAAGGGTCTGACAATAGTACTGGGCGCAATCTTTCAGGGCACTAACCAAGGAGGATCAACCGTACCCTTAGTCGTACAACCTAACTACCCTATTGTACGCACGAGTAATCTCCCCGAGTGTTGTTCTCGGTGTACTGTAGTAGCAAGATGACCAACGGTTTATCTATGGTGAGGTTTCAAGAGAGCCTAGGGGGCTTCCAATATACGCAGAGGGTACTTGGAAGACAGTTCGTGCGCGGTTCTGTCTAATGCGCTACTACTCGAAGGGGTACCCGCAGGGGTTACAAGGGAGTCCAACAAGCGTGACCACCTCTTTTATTTCCTACATGCATGCCTCCCCAAATCTGCAGGTTTATGTGTTGAACGACAAATCCCGTGGTTTAAAGACGCCGGAACACGTCTCTAGCAAAAAAAATTATGCTAAAAATGGAGATGCCACCGGCCCTGGAAAGTGATCTGATACCACTTGTTATGCTCTTGACCTGCGAGAAGATACCAGAATACCAAATATGCAAAGAAATATACACAGAACACAAAACAATAAGGAATAACAACATGTATTTTATTATTCAGAAAGGAAAGCAATGTTCACTTGCCTTTTAGAGGGGGCAACCTCCAATAGAGCTGGGCTCAATTACAAAATAAGACACGATTCTCCTTGAGGGGAGTCTCTATCCTTTATATAGGATTCATACATGCAATACCATGGGTCAATACCATGGTTCTTATTAATACCATTTATCTAATACCATGGCCCATTTGCAACTAACTGTGGTCCCTTCTTTAAATGCAGGTCAACCACTTACAATTATTAATATGGACTTTATTGACTCTCTACTTAACTATAACTATGACTCGACCCTATTACATAAATAAGGGAGTTAGGGTTGGACCCTAACACAATAAGTTATGGGCAGAGACCGTGGTTCTGGGCTATAAAAGTGGCTTAAATCCCAGGGTCGCTGGTACAAATCTGGAAATTTTGGTCCATAGTCGCTGGTAGGCAGGCCTGTGAGAGCAACTTTAGGTTGTTGGTCACTCCCTTGCCCATAGCATGAGAGCGACTATGGCCTAAGAGTTATAGAATAACAATGGGACCCAAGGACAAAATGTTTGAGTGGTTGACTTGTCTCCTGAGGGTTATGTTCATGATGTTGGATGATTGTATGTGATGTTACATCGATTCCACTTCCTTAAGGTGACATAGGAGGTCGAATTGGATTGTAGTAGCATCTCTCTCATGTTTACCCCGGTTGGCATGGTTACTTTGGGTGGACTTGGGAGGGGGTGTTACATTTCTCCTCCCTTGTGTGAATGCATCTTTGCCACTTTGACATTGATATTCTAGGACGCTGAAGAGTTATTAGAGACTCTAACCTCTTTTACTAGTACTTGGGGTGGCATTCATCTCGGTTTTCTTATTGACTTCCTTTCTAGGCTTGACCTCTCCACTCTAAGGATATTATAATCTATTCCTTTTGATATTATTGATCTATTTGATTTTTATGTAAATGGCAAATTTATAAATGATGAAAATATCTTAAAGCAATTTAAATTTGAGAACACTTCCAATTTTCCAATGGTTAAAGTTTAAACTATAATTTTTTTATAACTTTATTATCCTTAATCATAATTTATTAATAAAATTTATTTTTAAATTCACATATAAATTAAATTTTTCCTATTCTCTTCCTATTGTTTAATATTACTTTTAAACCTTTTTTCATCAAATTTATTACACTTGAATATTAATAAATTTAAAAATTTACACTCTTCAATATTAATACATTAATTCAATTCAATTTTTGTTTAATTTTTAAATAACACATCTTTATTTATAATATTATTATTGTTTTAAATATTCCTAAATATAAAATGGTACAGATAGATGCTTTTCAGATTAATCACATAATCAGGATTTGGTCGAAGTTTCGAACCAACTAATGTGGGTCCATCGTTAAGACAAGGTGAATAATCAATTGGGAACCAACTAATGTGGTCCATCCTCGGACAATGTGAAGAATCAATTGATCTTAAGGAATAAATAATATGAATGTATCATTGCCCAGAATTAGCTGTTGAAAACTAGCCGTTAAATTAGTTAATAAGGTAAGTAGATATTATTAATTAATGAGGTAAGTATAATATTATTAATTATTAGAAGTGAGGAGTTGTTTATTAAAATAATAAAATATATTTGGTTAAAACTAGCCATTAAGAAAAATAAAATAAATTATTAAAAATAAATATAAATAATCAAAATATTATGTTATTTAGAAACTAGTTTTAATAATTAATTAAAGTGTTAAAATATATATATATTATTTAAAACTCGCTTTTATAAAATATCTTAACTAAATTATATTTCAATTATATTTCAATGAATAAGGTAAATGAACTATTATATCAAAGTTTTTAAATCTATCTATTTTAATGTTTTAATACCTAAAAATATTATCATTTAAAAAAAAATTATAAGTGCCCATAAAATATATACCTCAACCTCTTATCAAGGTTGAACCTATCCACCTTTCTTTTGACCAAAGAGGTATTATATATTGCAATAGTCTAACAATTATGCTTTAAATTCAGGTCATATTTTGAAAAAATCGGCCAAGGATTTTTATAAATCTAAGTAAAAGTTGTTAAACTTCATAATTTTAGGTGCCCCAAATTTTTTTGATAACGCTGAATCTATTTTCACCATCAAAAACATAATTCAAACATTGCCTCTAAATTTTTTTGATTTTTTTACACAAATTCTAATCACTTTTAATTAAATAATTATGCCACTTCCCTCTGTCATTGTGTTGGGCATGAGTCATATTATCGTTATGTTTTATTTGATTCTCTTTTGTATCAATCTCTCTTTTCTGGTATTTGTACAAAGATTGTAGTGGAATCCAGACATGACCACGATGGGTGTACTTGAATATTCTGATATTTGTACACAGATTGTACAGAGATGGCCACAATGGATGTACTTTGAATATGCATTTAATAAGTGATTTATCCTTTTTCCCCAGGTTTCTCTCCTAACTTTTGTCCGTTTTAATCTTCATTTGATTGGTCTATCGTGTTTAAATATATCGTTGATTTTTAAAATAGTTTAAAAATTTGTACTTTGAATATGCATTTAATAAGTCATTTAATAAGTGATTTATCCTTTTTCCCCAGGTTTCTCTCCTAACTTTTGTCCATTTTAATCTTCATTTGATTGGTCTATCGTGTTTAAATATATCGTTGATTTTTAAAATAGTTTAAAAATTTGAAAAAAAAAATCAATGGTTTAATTTTATTTTTTTCAAAATTTTAAAATATTTTTAAAATCAACATAAGTTCAATTAATACTAATATATACTTCTCCACATATACAGTCCAATAAATAAACTAATTTAATTTTAATTTATATTAAATTTTTAGATAAATTTGGTGAGAGTTAAAATTTTAAAATAATGTGTATAATTATTTATTCTAAAAAATTTAATTATATAAATAATAAATAACTAACCGTGAAAATTTATACTTTCAAATTATATTTCAAAATGATTAAAGACCTAAAGTGGCAACCACATCCATTGAAAAGATCGACATAAAGCAACTCAAAAAAATATACCAATAAACTAAACTAACTAAACTATCCCTTAAAACGTACTTTTAAATTATATTTTATACATTTAATTATATCATATAACTGTATTGTATAACCTTTAATCTCATGAGTAATCATAAAGCATGGATATCCTCAATGTGATTGTAAATTCAGAAATATTATTTAAGAAAATTAGTTAACAATGAAGTGAACGGTTTTACTTCTCTCATATCCATCCAATTTTTAAAATATTCTCAACTCTAGAATCAAAATTGTGGTAAGTTAATTTTGTTTTTTGTTTTCTTCGGATATGAAAAAGCATAAAAACCAAAAATGGTATTGTGGCTTATTGAGGTACAGAAAATATTTTTTCTATGGTCTTCGGCGGAATTGATGCCAATGAGGGTACTCTGGTTACACGTGCCAAAATCAGAGTATGTTCTTTGATTCGATTTGGATGCATTAACTGTTACTGTTGTCGCATGCTCCCACCGAACAATATCATTACAGATACAGGAAACTGTTAGGAAGTCAATGAAATAATAACTTAACCTCGTTAATGCCTTATAATACATGTGGCCAGTAGCATCAGCATCCAATCAAATATTGGTATTCGGCGGCTTTTAAAGAATGTAGTCCGCTACGTGGTGATATTGGTATATCGCTTTAAAGTTGCCATAAGTTTTTTGTTTTTTGAATATTTTAGAATTATATAGATATTAGCCTGAGTTAATGGTGCACATGTCCATCAAATTTTTGAATATTTAGAAAATCAGTAATAGACATAAAGATATTTTTCAAATTGGTATCTAGCAAATTTGATCGGGTGTTGTTATTTTCAGCTATAAATTTTATCCTCAAGTATCAAGTATAAGGAAGATGTGTAATTTTTTTTTTCAAAATAAAATATTTTTAAATGTTTTAAATTTGATGAGGACTGGTTCACTAGTAGAAATTATTTTGAGAATTAAACTTTTTAAGGATCTTCCATATTTTCCTTCAACCAATAGTAGGCTGGTCCTTGCCTAGACTTAGGCTAGTTAAATAAAAAATAATAAAAATAAAAATAAAAATGCATATCCATATTTGGTTAAATTTAATTAAAATTATTATAAAACATTAATAATCTCACTATTATTGTTCTTTGGTTGGTCGCGGATATTACAGCTTGACATGTGATAAAAATATTTGATTCTTATTCTCAACCATAAATAAAATATCTAGATTTCTATATAAAGTGACATAATTTTATATCAATTTTAGAAAAATATAAAGTAACTTAACATCATTTCATATCAATTTAAAAAAAAAAAGACAAAGTAATTAAAATTATAAAAATATTATATTTTAAGGTTTGAGTATGATAAAACGCTGTATAATTATGACTTTTTGAAAAATATTTGAATACAAAACATAAATATTTGAATATCCATATTAATTAAATAAATTATTTAAATACACATTAAGTTATTTAAATATCAACATTTTATATGT
>APFE030269757.1:50140-103588 GCA_000404065.3 Pinus taeda
ATTATGTCATTATAAGTATACTGACAATATGTATAATGGGACGCAAAAGTTCTTTTATTTAAAATTTGAGTAAACGTGAGTAAATTTATAAAGAAGTCAAAAATATGATGAAGGTTTTTTTATTTTTTTTAAATTTATAAGCCTTATTATGTTTTTTTTTTTTTTTTTGATAAGTGGGTGAATCCTGAAAATCACTCTTACCCTGTGGCTGAGAGGCCACGACTCAGGGGCATCTAAGCCATCAAAGTCACCCGTGGATCGCACCCCGGGGATCGCACCCGGCCTGAGCCGCACCAGTGGAAACCATGCTGAATTTTTTGGTATCGACGAGACTAGAACCAGTGACCTTTACATATAGAGCGCCTTAACATCGCGCTCCTTCACCGACTGTTCTATATCTCTTTGATATAAGCCTTATTATGTTATTTTAATTATTATTTTGTTATCTTCATTAAAATGACTAATTTTAAACCTCAATTTTTCCTTAAATAAATTATGATTCAACTAGTGCATACTATTAAAAAAAGTGGTTTTCAATATTACTCTAAAGAGAACAAATCCTCAAAGTTCTATTGTCCAAATGATAAATGAAACTTCCATATCATTTACGAAAATAGTAGAAGATGCATTGAAACAATAATTATTGTTAAAGGAAAATGAGTTTTTGTAAAATTCAATGGCTTTTGGTAGAAAAATAAAGTATATATACCCTAATAAATTTCAATCACTTGGACAATGGAAAAAGGGGATTGAAACCTTTAGCTACCCATGCACAAAACCATTATTCACCGTACAATTTGACTTTGTAGAGGATAGATACTAAATCCTCAACTCTTAGCCTTGGTTTTAGGCCAAAACAAGACTTTACATGAAGCGATGGACTCTAACCTTTGATTCGATATTAAATTTGCTTACCATCACACCTATTTTTGCAAGAATTCCCCAACATCCCTCACACTTTTGGGGTTTTTATTCAGTGTAACCCATCAGTAACACCTAATAGTAATGTTGAAATATAGAGAATAATTTTTTTTTTCTTTGGAAAAAAACCCTTAATTTTATTTTATTAGTAGAAACATAAAGAAGATTCTTTGGAAAAAAAACTCTTAATTTTATTTTATTAATAAAAACATAAAGAAAACTTACTGCTACTTATTCTCGCATTTGCATAAACATGGATTTAAACAAAAATTATTACACTTGGACCAACCTGTCAATAATAATCATGTTGCATTGCATTTCAATATAGGTTATGTTTTGAAACATGGCATATATAATCTCAAAGTATTAAAAAAATAGAATTCTTAAAAAATATAGAGAAAAAACCTACTTAGTAGAATGGGCCAATTAAAAATCATATTTAATCATAAAAACAACCCAAATACTAACTCCATAGTGTAGCTCACATCAAGTGCATCCCATCAAATGGATAAAAAAACAACCCCCAAGGATCCAATACTATATAATACCCCATTACATCCGGTACCAATAACTCCAACAATGAAGATAGCATTAGTTCCACTAATAGAAACATTAGCCTCACCCTCTTGATTAACATTATTCTATATAAACAATATGGAGGAGAAAGAGAATGAGATTCTTGAAATCTTGAAAATCCAATTAACTATCTCAAACAAACAAGTAAGTTACTTAAATAGATTTATAAAAATAAGAGTGAGAAATGTGGAAAAAAACCTTTAAAAAGTCAACTTACCTAATAAAGTGGGCGTAGTTTACTGAAGTCGAGGATTTGCATTCATGACGGACCAAAAGTAGTCCAAATTCAGGCAATTTATTTTATAAAATTTTGGGGTAGCAATGTTTAAATCATGTTTTTGATAATAGGAATGGATTCAGCACCATCAAAAAATTTTAAACATCTAAAATCTTGAAAGTTAACAACTATAACCTGAATTTACAAAACCCTACCAAATTTTATCAACCTCAATAATAATGAGAAGAGATTCCTCCCCTCGTAATAATTATTATCACCAACAATAGAATCGTAGTGATTGAGAACCATGGATTAATATTGTTAATTAACAATATTCTCACTTTTGTTATTATATTCTTTCATTACATGCAATATCTAGTTTTCTATCACTTTTAGGGTTGAATGGTACGACCATAGTCTTCAATTAATATATTCTCAATTCACTTTCCCTCACAATTATTTATTATTATTATGATAATGCTTATATTTGTACGTATATATTCCCAATTTGTGGAATTTTCTGTGTATATTCTATGCTGGGAAATTTGATTTTAGGCCTCATTCAAATAATTGTGATGGGTTAGAGAATTTAACATGATTTAGAAAAAGAAAGGACATATACTTAAAAGGATTAGTTAAAAGTTAATTGGTTAAAAATGAAAAAGAAAAACTATATGATTAAAAAGGTTTAGTTAAAAGCTAGTTTGTTTTGCTTTAAGACGTATATATATGCTGTAAGGATACGGATACGGATAGGCATAGGCACCAACAACAGGCGAAGTTAAGAGTCTTGTAATTATTTTATTTTATAAATTTGGTATATAATATATATCTATATATAGATATATTTAATTTTATTATAATTATAATTAATATATTTAATATATAATAATAAAAAAGATTTTTTGAATTTAAATTTATTATTATTTTTAAATTTTAATCTGTAAAAATTTTGAATTTTATTGGGATTATTGTATGTCTTAAAACTGTTTCTGCTTAACTAAGGGCTCGTTTTTTTTGGATGTAAGGAAACATGTTAACAATTCAAGACCTAGAGGTATCTTGTAGGAATGAAAGTGAGCTCCCTTACGGACCACCAACAGGGTAATTACAAGTGGCGTGATTTTCATTGAATAACAGTTGTGAGTCAACCTAACTTCAAATATCCAAAAATTGATAAACAAATGACTCATAGTTGCCTTTCAAATGAACATCCTTCTAATCTACAATTGATCTCAATACTAAATTAATTATGAACATCTTTTAGATTTGAATCATTGGTTATCTACCTATTCTCTCATTAGATTTGTATTTGTCTTAGATTTAAAGAGTCCATAGGTTCTATAACCAACCTTCAGACCATTTCCATCCTCTTGCACCTTTATCAATTGTTTATGGTGTTGCAAGCACTTCACTGTCATGTGTCCATTTTCTTATGCAACTAAGTCCTATTTGTGTGTTTTGTGTCTATGTTTGTGTGTCTCTATATGCAATGAAGGAGGATGGATTTGGATCATCACCTGTTACAAACAACCCAAAGATAAGTTGCAGAAAGCAGTCGAGGTGTTCAAGTGATTTTCTTATCATTCACAAAGATTAGTACTTTTTATACCTATGTTTCAGGAGCTTTTATACATATGCTTTGTTCTTCCCTACCCTAGATCAACCATTTCTCTGTCTCTATGTAAATTAATTTCATAAAACTTAAATGGAGTTCAAATTTCACATGTGACCTTTCTTTGCTTCTTCATTTAGGGTTTTCTTTGCCTTTAGCAATGGGATAAGATGGAATAAATGATTAATTTGGAGTGAATTGGCGGAACCAAAGCAGTAATCATTATCATTCAAAATGGGTGTTTCCCAAACCTACGTCCGTCCTTGAACATACCTACAATCCCAATTGTGTATCTCAATCTTAATGTCACCACCTTTGCATTATTTAATAAACCCATTATTGTTGTTTCAAGGATTGAAATGTGTTGTATGGACATAAAATATTGGTGTCTATTTAACGGAGGATAGATGCACTAGTTAGGGTTTCTTGCTACCAGGGTGTTGGTGATTGGTTTTTGTTCACCTACTTGCGAGGTTGTTTTCTATAGGACTTCCATTGTTTCCTAATATTTTTTCTCTAGTTCCTTTTGGTGTCTTCTCACCTTGGGTCAAGAGTTGGGTTTATATATTTTGCTTCAGACTATTTTTCCTTTGCTATCTTTTACGGTCACTAGGGCCTCTATTTCGCTTTCTGTTTCGATTGTAGTAGTGCCTAACATCAGGCACATATTCTGGCATTTTCTTTGTCGTTTCTTCCCATGATGTCGCCAGATGTGGAGGTCTCTTAAAAGGGTGTGGGTCAATCACAACATGGAATGTGATATGTCATGGGTTCTACGAAGAAGTTAGAAACTACTAAAAACCTTCCTCAAGATCCACGATTACTATCCTCTAGTTGGGATTTTAAGGCTAAACCTCTACGACTGTGTGTTGAAAAACCCTTGTTGTTTTTGGGCTTAAACGTTGACTTTATTAGAGAATAGAGTCTATCTTCGTGTACCCTTACGGGTCATTTTTTTATACATTTCTCTTAATATATCACAAATTCAAACTTGGCTCAGGGTTAATTGGAAACCATTGTTGGGGTATTTCCCTATGATTATCCGTTGACGACTCATTGGATTCATTTCAATTTCATGGATGAGGGGGATCTCCTAACGATTTTACAACCACCTAGGTGATAAGAAGGGGATATATGTGGCTTTAACGATGGAGTGTGGGTTTCAACCCCTTAGTGGACAAGCCTAAATCACAATACCTTTGGGTAAAGTTTGTTGGCTTTCCACTCAAGTTATGGACAATGTCGGTTATGAACAGGGCTATAGACTACATTGGTCGCTTCATTTTTTTTTTATGAGAGATCCTTAGTGGCATTTGACAAAATGATTTTATGGGTCCTCATGGAGATGGATATGGCTAAGGGTTTGCCAAAAAAAATGGACATCTCTCTCGGGGACTTCTCTTTTAGCTAAATACTGGATTTATGGAAGATACCATTCAAATGCTCTGTTTTCCACCAAATGGGACATCTCAAGGTGACTTGCCGAGTTTTGTGACAACATGGCATAAAAAACCCTTGTTTGAGTTCCTTTTAAAAAAATGGCTCTCAATGGGTGTATGAGTATGGGGTCGTGTTGTAACTACTACATCACCCTCCAAAAATTTTCCTTCATTTAAATTTTGAAGCCTCATAATGATCATGTGAATTATCATTTTCAGTCATCAAAGTCATGTGTGGCCATATTTTTCTAAGTGTTCAAGTCTTCCCCTAGGAAAACCTAAGTGTTAGTGTATCTTGCATTCACAAGCCTAATTTATTTCCCTTCATAGCACACATTCTCAAGATAAGCCTCACGCACTTCTTGGAGATAGTGGAGCACACTTCTTGTTGATAATGGACCACACTTCTTGTTGATAGGTTGAGTGCATTCCTTATAAATAGTCATAGCACACTTATTGAGAGCAAGGATAATGCACTTCCTGTTGAAAGTTAGAGTGCACTCCTTGATGAGAGTGAGAGCACATCTTCTAGAGACAGTGAAAGTGCACTTTCCAAATATAGTGAGAGTGCACTTCATAAAAGCAATGCTATCACACTCTCTAGTGGTATTTATCTTATCCTTCTCCCTTAATTTTTTCGACATTTAATAACACACTCCAAAACCCTAATTTGTGCTCTCCCTATATAAAGAGCCTATCTTAGAGCTCATTCCACACACATATCTTTCGATTTGGAGCTTTGCGCATTCTTGGAGCACAAGGATCATTCCCCACTCTTGGTTGCAAGTGTGCCATCTTCTGGGTAAGTTTTCTCAACTGAAATTTCGCTCTTACAAGTGTTGCTTCAATTCTTGCATAATGATTTCGATGTCTATCCACATTCTAAAGGCTTTTCACATTCCAATCATGACTATGGTTGTAAATATGAGTATGCATGTTAGTATTTCCATACATATGTTTCCCCTTGCTTCCTCTCATCGAACACTTTTTCGGTTTTCTTGAACGTATATTTTTCTTCATGTGTTGTGACAACTCTTAATGGTTCAATTATTTACTAGTGGATAACACTCTCCTAGACAATAAGTAGTGAGTTCTTGTTTCTTAGAATTGGGACCTATGCCCATCAAAGAACTTGTCTCTTCTATGGAGCACAAAGCACACTTGCAAGCCACAGTCTACAACCCTATGTCCACTAGACTTATGACCCACGCTCAACACTTGTTTCCTTGCCTCATATAGCATAGAGCACATTCCTAAATGACAAGCATGTAACCTTTTCCAACTTTTGATGTGACTTGTGCCCAAGAGGAGCATCTCTGCTAGCCAGAGAACATTACACATATCCATAACCTAAGCATCTAACCATTGTCTCTTACTGATGTGACCTATGCTTAAATCAAGCCTCTCTTTTAGCCTTAGCACAAAGTGCACTTCTAGTGGCTAGTGAGGTCACCCTTTCCTCGAGCTTGTATCCTTGTGCTCAAAACTAGCACACTGTCCCCTCATAGTGACTATTTTTGCATAAATAAACAAGATAGAATTGGTGGTTTTGTGGGACTGATTTTCTGTTTTCCATGAGTGAATTTCAATTTCCAAGTACTGCAAATCTAGATCATATCAGTTTGTCATATTCCATCGATACTATGCCTCCAGTCTTGCATAAAGGACCAGAAAGGGAGGCTACTGAAAGTAGTATCAAAGGTGTCATGGGAAACTTGAGAGCCGAAGTACCCATTCTGTCAGATACAAAATGCTTCATTGATAAGTCCACCACCTTATCATGGAAGATGATTTTCAATGAATTTATCAATGATGAGTTCCCAGAAGATCGAGAAGACAGTGAGGTGTACATTAATGTCAAAAGGTTCAGATTCTAAAGGATTTCTAGCATCTAATTTTACCTTGTGAATAAGTGATAGGATAGATACTGCAACATCTTGACTCTAAGGATATGATCCTCGTAGTTCAAGTGGGAAAGAGCTTGCTACATATTAGCCCTATGATTTTTACTCTTATTACAAGCTACCAAGTCTAGAGGAATACTTGAATTATAAGTTTTATGCTGCCTTTTATTCTCAGTGTGTCACAAAGGATGTTTTGAAGACATGGTGGCAAGAACTAGGAAAATTTTGCAAGAATCCTAAAGGAATTTATAGAACAAAGTTATTGAGGAAATTGTATCAATATCTCTCGGCTATGTGATGTAGGTTGTATAAGGACAAAAACATATAGTTCTTTGAAGTAGGATGGATCTATATGGCCTACCTAGTTGATGTAGAAGGAAAAATTATCAATTGGTCAGACATACTAGCCCAACAACCGTAGAGGAATGTGACAAAGGTGAAAAAAGTTTCATAAGGTGAGCAACCCAAATTCTATATGTCAACCACTTGCTTGATGGGATCCATTTGTAGAAATTAATGTGTAAATTCAATATTTCTCATGAAATTTACTAAATCACAATACTGGAAGCTACTTTACTGATCTGTAGAAGTAAATTTACCATCTTGAACAAGAATCATAGACATGCAAAAGGAAACATCACACTCGCACAAAAATTTATCTAGGGGAAAGAAACTAATCAAAACCCCTTACTATATATATTGCATTAATCAAAGAATAGAGAAGAAATACATATGTTTACTCAAGCCTAAGCACACCCTGCAAGTATATAGTCTATCCCTTTGCCTCACTGATTGAATCTAGCCAACACTTATCCAATTTTCAAGCCCTCCAAGCTCCTATTTCCTTGCACTATTCCCTTGGGAAATTGCCCCTAATTTTTAGGAGTTTCACACCATGGAATTGCATAATTACCTTAGGTCATTCCTCGGACTCCATGCACCACCTGTACACATTGGAATATGCTACAATGGATAGTACACTGCCTTAGAATATCCATCTCAACCGGGTAACTCGAATTCTGTACATGCAACCATTATTTTGGGTTGATTGATCAGTTAACTGGTTGATCACTAAGTATGGTTGAAGTCCCACTTCCAAAACTTGACCTCCACTAGTTCTTCTAACAGTTAGAACTAGTTAAACTAACAATAACTCAAACTAACTGAAATAGATTGCTACAAATTAGCAATCAAACATATTGAACTGAAATCAAGCTCCTCTAACTTGAATTAACTGAGTGACAAGTGCTATGTCACCTCTATTAACTACCTCCAAGTATTATGTTGAAATAGAAATTCAATTTTTCTCTAGTTTTACCAAGGCAAAGTCAAACTGGAATTTTCTTGCTGCATTTTCAACACTCCTTCTCAACAAGAAAAGGGATTATCAACCACCTCTATCATGCACCTATGGAACTTGAACTTCCCTCTTGACAAGAGTTTGTCAAAATATCAACATATTGTTCCTCTTTCGGAACGTACTACAACAACATAATACGCCTTTGCACACAATCTCACAGATGGTGATACCATATATCAATATGCTTGGATAGATAATGAAAAACAAGATTCTCAGAGAGTTTGATGTAACTATGATTATCACAGTAAATCAGAGTAGGATCCATCATCTGACCAAACAATCCAACACGTATCTTTCTTATCAAGATCGCCTCACATGTTGCTTGACTTGCAGCCATGTATTCTGCTTCTGTTGAGTTGAGTTCCACTAATCTCTAACTCTTATTGTACCAAGAAACTATTATGGACCCAACACTAAAAATTCCACATAATGTACTTTTCTGGTTTGATGGACTTCCTACCCACTCTGCATCGGTGAAGCCACACAACTTCACTCCCTCTGTTTAACTGTACCAAAGTCCAAACTGGGTAGTGCCTGTTAGGTACCATAGATCATGCTTAGTTTCCCTCCAAAACAGTTTGGTTAGCCTAAACATAGCTTGAATCAGCTGGTTGACTGCGTAGCACGTGTTTGATCATGTGTTCACAAGATACATGAGTGAACCCATCAACTATCGGTAAATAGTCGCATCCACGTCCTCACTTGAAGTGACATCCTCTTTCCTCCAATTGGTCGCCGGAGGAGTCTTTATGGGTTTTCACTTGTACACACGGAACCTATGAAGTATCTCATTGGCATACTTTCCCTGAGAGACAAACAATTCCCCATCACCTTGCCATACTTCCAATCTAAGGAAGTAGTGCATGAGACCCATGTCCTTCATCTCAAATTTTCCTGCAAGGTCCTCCTTGCAAGATCTGATCAACTTCTCATCACTAGTAAGAGCAAGTAATCAACATATAAAAAAAAATAAAAAATTTACCTTCTACCAAAATATGATAGAGTTTTGCATCTGATTCACTTTTTGTGAAGCCCAAACTAGTGAGATAGTTATCGATCATGGTGTACCAAGCACGAGGTGCTTTCTTGACACCATACAATGCTCGCTTGAGTCTACACACATGAGACTCTCAATCAAAAGTCTTGAATCTTTTTGGTTGCTCAATATACAACCCCTCCTCAATAACTCCATTGAAGAATGCAGTTTTCACATCCATGTAGTAGATCTTCCACCCCATCTGTTTCGCTAAAGCAAGGATTGATTTGATGGATGAGCACCTTGCTACAAGAGAAAAGGTCTCCTCATAGTCAATCCCCTCCACCTGAGAGTACCCCTTGGCCACAAATCCAAGCTTGCACTTTTCTATGCTTTCATCTGCTACCTACTTCAAATTGAAGATTCATCTCAAAGTCATAACTAATTTGTCTATTAGTCTTGGGACCATCTCCCAAACATTGTTCTTTACAATGGATTTGTACTCCTCCACCATTGCATCAACCCATAAAGGTTTCTCTATTGCTTCCTCGAAAGAGGATGGTTAAGTCTCTACTAGGTCAATCATTAGAGCCATGTAGATAGTGTTGATCTTGTGACCTTCTTTTCCTATGCTAATTTGAAGGAGAACCCACATTCTCCCTTGCATCCTGCACAATTCTCTCAGCTTCTTTGGTTCTCTTCCTACCTTCTCTAGATGGTTCTGCTTGAGTGGTTGTCTCCAATATTTGTTCCTCAACTTTTGGCTACTCCAAAACATCTTGAGGCTCCTCCTTTGGAGCCAAAATATCCTCCTTTGGTGGGATATGAAGCTCCCTCTCAAGAGATCACCACATGGCTTTGACTTATCAACTTTGGCATCTCGTCGAACAACTGTCATTCTGAGGGATGGAAAATACACACAATAGTTGTGGGAAGTTTCTGTGTAACCCACAAATACCCCCAACTTTGTTGTCAACTCTAGCTTCTTCCTTAATTCTTTGGAGACATGGAAATAGACAGAGGCTCCAAAGATATTGAAGTGTAATACATTCGACTTCCTCCCCGAGAAAGCCTCCTCTGGTGTGATCATGTCAATAATCCAATGAGGAATCCTATCTGCAAATAGGTCGTTGTGTTGCATGCTTCAACCCACAAGTGCAGAGGTGGGCTTTGGTCATGCAACATCACCTGTGCTACTCCCACAATGCTTCGGTTCTTCTTCTCAGCCACCCCATTCTGTTGTGGGGATGTGTGTTGTGGGGTGTTTTCAACTCTCATCGAATGACTTCTTTTGGACATAAATTTTTAAAGTGACTCGACATGTACTCACCTCCATTATCGCTCTTGAGATCCTTCACCTTATTGCCTATTTCTTTCTCCACCAGTACCTTGAACTCTAGGAACTTGGAGAAAGTCTCATCCTTCTTCTGCATAAAGAAGATCCAACACTTTTGTGAGTATTCATCAATAAATATGACAAAATACATGTGCCTAGAAGTTGAGGCTATCAAGAAAGGTCCACAAACATCAGAGTAGATCCTTTCAAGGACTGCATGTGCTCTGTTGTCCTGATCATGGAAAGTTGCTTTAGTGTACTTCCCCAAGGTACACCCTTTACGTGTGTCCTACTTCTCTAGTGCTCCTTTGCGGGGGCCTATGGTAATCTATTGCATGATCTTCAAACTTCCATGATACAAATGGCCAAGTATTCTATGCCAAAGTTCGCTAACATCGCGGCTCTGCACATTCTCCGCTTTTTTGCTCAATGCAACACAATCCTCCACATATAAATTATAAAGGTTCTTCACAGGAACCCCGATATGATTCACTTGTCCCGTGGAAATGTGTCTTAGGAATGCCTTTCCTTTTTTGAAGATCACATCGTAGCCATGATCTTCTAAAATTGCAACTGAGAGACGATTCTTCTTTAGACCCATAACAAACATCACATCCTTGAGCCTGAGGGGGAAACCCATCTCCCTCTGAAGGTGACTGTACTAATCCCAGTTGCATTGTACCTTCCATATTCTCCCATATCGATGTACATATGGAGATCAATATCCTCCGAATCACTGAAAACATCTCGATTCCCCGTCATATGGAACGAGGCACCGCTATCGAGGTACCACACACTTCTCATCACTCTGTTGGCCATGAATGCAACGAGAGGAAAATCAAGCTCGAAATGTGAAGCCAAGTCTTCACCTGCTACTTTTCCTGCGTGTTCAAGAAAAAAAGAGAGCAAGACAGATAGAATATATGTAAGCCTACGGGCAGAGTCGAAAAAGAGGCCACTGACATTGAAAAATAGCCTTGTGTGAGACTGAGGAGTCTCAAATGTAATCTTTGCTTTTACATTAATATATGCAGAGTTTATTCCTGACTATGTTAGAGTATTGAAGAGTATTTCATAAATGATTTACTATGAATTCGTAGGCTCTGTAATGGGTTTCACGCAAAATTCTGAAGGATGCAGAGGAATGGAGTGATTCAGAGGAATCACAATGGGTCATTGAATCCAGTTGATGGACAGAGTGAAGCTCTGAAGAAATAGTGAAGTGAGACTACGCAGAGGTGTAGAACGATTTGAAGAAATTGTAATGGATTGTTGAACCCTTCAAAGGTTCGAGTAATGCTCTGGAAGGACATTGGTTAATGGAGTTGTGGAGTTAAGTTCAAGCGAGAACAAATGGAACATTAGAAGAACGAAAGGCTGAAACCTGAAGAAAACCCCAAATCATCGAAGAGTTGAAGAAAACACAGAAAATTTCTAAGTAAAAGGATTGAACAGAGGAGTGAAGATTGATTCTCAGGAACCGTTAGATCTGGGAAGATCAATGGTTGAGATCGAATCGGCCCCAAAAAAATATCGCATCGCATTAGTGCAAGTGGAAGAGGGACTTGCCTATGGAACTGCCGAACTCTGATAGGGCGATATAACTAGAACCGAAGTTCCATAGCGGCGGATTTAAATCCCTATCGGGTCCGAAGATATGATCACATCGGAGTGAAGAGAAGTGAAAACCCCAATACTGGAGTCGGAGGTGTTAGCGATCAGTGGTAAAAGGGATCGGTGATCGCATCAACCGGAATTCGAATGAGGAACCTTGCAATGGTGGACCCGACGATATATAGATTCGAGTCTATATATTGTAAAGTCTAGAATACATGTGCGGAACTGAATTTTAATGAAATTCCTTTGTGTTCAATAAAGTGATGGTCGAGTCTTCCAAGACTAAAACATATATAATATGTTCCGATGGTCGCATATCGGAAAGGAAGGGGTGATGAGGGCCTGTGCAGAACTCGACAACGATTGCGATAAAGGTGAAATATCGAGAAGTGTGTCAAGACCATATGAAGTGCAGAAAATGTGATTTGGGAGTATTTCCCTTTGTAAATGGAGTTTTCCTTTGCAATGATTTATCAAGTGAAAGGGCATCGATAGTGTGTTAAGCCAAAAGTAACCAATGGTTGAAGGGGAATGATTACATATAGGTAAATTATGGGTTATGTAAAGGACCTAAAGGGTTTCTAATTCTCGATAGAAGGATTCTAAAGGAAGGCTTTAATAAATTCAAGTAAAAGGTTTATACGGGGTTTTAATTCCGATAGGAGGTTTCAGGCAGGATGATTGGTTATGATAGAAAGGAACTATGTATAAGAGTGCCTAACCCATAGGGGTTGAAGATTTAACTCCATTGCAGAGTTTAATACCTAGGACAATTGAGTTTATGCAGATTCTTGCATATTGTGGGTATGTGCGGGGTTTTAACCTGCACCATAGATCTTTCCAGTAGTGACTGATAAATAAACAGGGGTTGGAGCTCCTTTCATTGGTAGCCGATAAATCAGGGGTGGAAGCTCATTTTGGTAGTAGTTGATAAATTAGGGATGGTAGTTCCTTTCAGTGGTAGCTAATAAATTAGGGAGTGGTATCTTCCTTCATGTGGTAGCCTGAGAAACCTATAAATATAAACTTTCAAGCATATTGATGTAATACAAGTTGTAGTTTATAAATTACATCATATATTTGGTAGATTTCATAGTTATATTGTTGTTTACTAATTCTGAATCCATATTATTAGATGCATTGGAGGTGATGATGTGATACGTTGTAGATTACCCAACCATAGTTAAAGTTATTGAAGCAGAGTTCAAACAATGGCACTCCTACATCACCAATGAGCTTCATTCTCCAACCATTGATTTGTCTTTTCCTCCTACATGAGGTAATCTTGTCTTATTATAGTTTTTTCTTATGTAGCCACCACTTTGATGTAATTTGTCTTTTATGAATAAGAAATTGAATGTAAAAGGAGTCCAAAAGACACATGTGGAATACCAAGAGTCACATAGAATTCCATAGGTTGTAGAATTCAAAGAGTCATGAGGAAGTTCAAGGGTCATTATCATTTATTATAAATAAGCCCTCATAACTCAAACAAAGAGATTGGAATTTTATATATTTTGACTTGGCTTGTCTAGTTGTGCATAGGGGAGAAGATCATTCTTTGGAGAAGCAAGTGGTAGCTTCATGTTCCACTATTAGGGATAGTGTTTCATTAATGTAGCAACGTGCTTGGATCTTTCATTAATTATCAAAATTTCTTGGAGACAACACTATTTTATACATGTATCACAAATGTTGTAAGACTATTGTTTATATGTTTGTGGTATATGTTCATGTTATACATACTAAAGAGAATGAATTATTTCTTTGCTTTAGATATGAATATTGTTGAATGGGTGTTGTTATGAAATTACATGATTGTTGTTTTCTTGCGGACTAATTTGTAGGTTAATCAACAATTCCTTCTTGTTTTCTGTCACGTTTCTCTCTTAGGATAGTACTAATACTTTTTTATTAGAATCTCTTCTCTCAATTCCCTATCATGGAAGCTTCCTTTACACCCTACATTCAGTGTCTCACAAATCTTACATACTTGCTACCTCAAAGTTATGTGTATGATCTCTTGTATGTGTTTTGCATCCAAGGCATACCTTTAAAATCACTTGCAATGGTGGTTGAACTTTATATATGGATGGGGCTCCTACACCAAATGGTTTGAGGTCTAATTGGGACTTCATACCAGGGAGACCTCTTGTATGTTGACGGTTTCCAGCACCATCAACATTTTGGCTTTAGAAGGGGGGCCAGATGAGAAGTTGAGCCCGTAAAGTCTGTGTGGATCTCTAATATTAAATGGATTCATCCCAAATCATAATACCGAGGTTATTTTCTATAGCTTTAGATATTTCAATCCCTGTAGAATTTTTACATAACTTGTCACATTTAAATTTTGATGGAAAGGGTCAAGCAATCATTCTTGATTATATAGTTGTATTTCTTCAATTCTGCTTTTCAAGTGGAGTTTAATGTGAAGATATGCTTGCTAGGTTTTTTACCCTTACTTTGGAAGGGTGTTCCAAGCAATGGTGTTATTCTTTACTTGTTGCTTCTATCCATTCTTTTAAGCAATTGATTAATGCACTTCGTCAAGTTTTTGACACATGTGAATATCAAGATGTTTATGATAGGATTAATCAGCTTAGGATGAAATCAAATGAATATTTAGAAGAGTTTTCCAATAGGTTTCTTCATATTTTTTATGAATTACCTAATGAATATATGGATTGGGAGTCTTTGGATGAGAAATTTCGATTCTTTGTTAGGATTTCTAGGGAATCTTTTCAATCAGATATTTTGGATAGTCTTTCCTAAAGGGAATCTCAATATTTCGAGGAGGAATTTTCCACCCCTTTTATCCCTTGTCCTCCTCCCTTTCTTGTTCCTTGTTGGTTTCCCCCTATTGACCCTATTGAAGTAGGAAAACCTGAAAAACAAATCCATGAATCTAATTCGACAACTATTCCAAAAGTTGAAGATCCCATAGATGAGGATTTATTTCTCCTTTCCTCTCATTCTCAAGATGATGATGATTTGTGTTCCATCAATCATTCATCTCATAGTCTTATTAATCAACCTGTCAATATCGAATTCTTTAATCATGTTGAATCCTTGGACGAGCATCATCTTGATCATCGTGTTTCTATACAATTGTGTGATGATGCTTGTTTGAGTTTTTTGGATGAATCTTTATTTTCACAGGAATAATTGGATTTGCATAACTTTTAATCAAAGTCAGATATCATCATTGAATAGTTTCTTTTAGGTATATCTACCCCTACATGCCATGCCTCTTGTCAAGATATGTGTAGTGAATTATATCTCAAATTGACGCAAATAAATGAAAGGTTTCAAGAATATGACATGTTAGTTATTGAAGATTTATGCCAAAGTCTTGTAAATTTGTCTAACGAAAATCAAACATTCCATGAATTTTTTGATTTCAACAAATCTGACTTGGTTCATGATTATTTTAGTAAAGTAAGTAATGAAAGTTGTTCGGATGTTTAGTTGATTGTGTGTTCAAAGTTTGAGTGTTAATCATTTGAAAATTTTGAGTCTAGTCAAGAATTCGGGACACTTTAGTCTACACTTATGGTTATGTCAGGTCCTTGCTACCCCGATGAAGCTTTTGAAATTGGTCAGATCAAAGATTTCTCACAAAATTATATTTTCAACATTCTTTCATGGGATATGGATTCATTCTTAAGGGATATTCAGTATATTCATGTTGAATGTTTCCCTCAAGATAGTATCTTTGATCAGATACATAAACTCCCAATGATGCATTCCTCTTCATGCAAATATTTGATTTGGAACTCGGAAATAAAGAGTGTGTTGAATGATTGTCAAATCTTTTGAATTGACACCCCTTCGCCCTCACCCATCATCAGGTTTGATTCGCACACCAGAACTGATAATTTCTGATCTATATCATAGTCATCTTCTAATATTTACCTTTTACATGATGTGAATGTGTTGATAGTAAACTTGCTTTTGCAAAATTTTCAAGCTGGTTGTTTTTATGATCCTATTGCAAATTGGTTAGAAAAATTATGCGCAGTGAGTCTGATGGCTCATAAAAATTACCTTCATCTTTTAATCAATTTTTTTATGAATATGAGTCTAAGAAGTTTTATTGTGGTGTCTTTGGTTTTTATCATTCTAGCCATCATCATAAAGAGCAAACATATATCCGACACCAGTATGCTTACACTTCACACCTTTGTGTTTGTGTGCATATGTTTTGATTGTCCACCTTTATCACTTCACATTATGTTATTTTGGTTTTACTTTTTGATATAAAATATTTAAGGATTGGGAGAAGCTTTTATGGTTGCATTGGAAATTTCACTTTACTTAGTCCCAACCTTCTACCCTCATAGTTTAGGTTAGGATTAGTTGCATTTAGTTAGATTGCATGACATTGTTTTCTTTTGTCTTACTTTTCATGCTTTTCTTGTTTTGTTTTCAGTTTGATGTCTTTATTTTAAATAAGAATTTGCATGGAAGTTATTTTTTGAGCTTTGAGAAAGTGTAGCTAAATCTTGGAAAAGGAAAAGTGTAGTGACGTCCAAATCTTGGCTAGCCTGCTACTTTTCTTCTTTTTCTGGACCCGTGTATCTTTAAGTCGATGATGTCTGGATGGAAATACAATCCATTCAATTGGAAATTCATAAGTAGATTCATTAAGCCCACATCTATTTTAGTAACCTCTTTCATGGATTCAATTTGTTAATTGAATAGTTTTTTCTTACCATTTTGAACAAGTAGTGAAGGGAAAAGAGGAAGACTAATAGTGAGCATATCAAGTTTAGTGGTATATATAATTGTCTCTGAAGGAAAAACCTCTTATGCTCTCAATAATTCGGGATCCATGATCCACCATAATAAAAATAATAAGTGCATAGGCACACTTGAACTCATGAAATAAAGTAAAAGGGTGAAAGAAAAGAAAGGCTTCCTGCATAGGGAGGTGAAGCAAACAACTTCATCAAAGTATTGAGTAGGCTCACTAGTACTGAAGTGACTCTAGTGCTCTTGCAGTGACTCCACCAGGGTACTATAAAGGCTTGTTGGCAACGGAGCAACACCAAAGATGAAAACTAAGACTCTGATCATATAAAACGAAGAGATGGAAGTTATTTTTTTGAGCTCTAAGAAAGTGTGGCTAAATATTAGAAATGGAAATTTGTAGTGACATGCAACTCTTGGCTAGCCTGCTACTTTTCTTCTTTTTTTGGGCCCATATATCTTTAATTTGATGATGTCTAGATGGAAAATACAATCCATTCAATTGGAAATTCAAAAGAAGATTCATGATGCCCACATCTATTTTAGTATCCTCTTTCCTAGATTCAGTGTGTTAATTGAATAGTGTTTCCTTATCGCTTTGATCAAGTAGTGAAGGGAAAAGAGGAAGACTAATAGTGAGCATATCAATTTCAGAGGTATATATAATCATCTCTTAAGGAACAACCTATTATGCTCTCAATATGTGTGGATCCCTGATCCACCATAATAAAAATAATAAGTGCCTAGGCACATTTGAACTCATGAAATAAAATAAAAGGGTGAAAGAAGAGAAAGGATTCCTGCATATGGAGGTGAAGCAAGCAACTTCGTCAGAGTACTGAGCAGGCTCACTGGCAGTGAAGTGATGCTTGTGTTCTTGCAGTGACTCCACCAGGGTACTAAAAAGGCCTTATGGTAGTGTAACAACACTAAAGATGAAAACCAAGACTCTTATCATCTAAAACTCATGATTACATATTACCCTTCTCCCGGATAAAAAAAAATTGTGATCTAGTGATGTTTGTGAATGTGTTTAACTGAATAAAGGAATAGAGGAGACTATATCTATAATTGGGTTAAGTGGGGAAGATGAGGCAATCCATAGGGTGAATCAGTACTTCTTGAAGGACTAAGAATTCATGCATAAAGATAAGACCTAAATAGAGAAGTTGGAGTTCTTCCAGTGTGTCACCAAGTGTTATTGTTGTGACAATGACCCTCCAAAAAAATTTGCGTTGTTCAATTTTGGATCTTGCTTATGTTTCATGAGCTATCGTTTCAATCTATCTTGTGTCATCTTGTCATTTATTCATGTTTTCTAAGTGCCAACCATATTTTCAACATCTCTAAGTATGGATTTTCCTCCTAGGTCAAAGTTTCCTAAGTGTTGTCTTCTTATCTTCAGAAGTTTTTTTGTCGTCTTTCTAAATATAGAAATAAAGCACCAGCTTTCTTTGACTTTTCCAATATTCATCACTCAACATGAAAAACACACACAAATAAGAAAGAACTTCATTTTTCCTACCAGAAGCACACTTTCTAAAGTTAGTGGCTACACATGCATTGTCAACAGAAATTGCACCACCTTGAGTTTGAGTGCACTCCTTGTCCACAATTAGTGCGCACTCCCTGTCAACAGCAAGTGTGCACTCCTTGTTCTTAGTGGTTGCACACTCTATGTTATCAGCAAGTGCGTACCCCTTGTTTCTCACACATGTTCCCTTCATTTTTTGCATGCAGAGCGCACTCCTAGAAAATAAGGACCTGCTCCCACTTCACTTAACTAACTCACTCATCAAGTGATAAGTGGCGAGCATGCACTAAAACTTTCATCTGTATTTTCATGTAGATTGGCTTTATAAGCATCCTAGCTGATTATTCATTATCATAATCACTATTCACTCTAGGTTGAGCACATTTTCTCATCACAAGGAGTTCTTCATTCTTGGCCTCAAGTGTGTTGATTCTTGGTAAGTTTTGCGAAGTGTTGTTTTTGTTTGCTTTTGTAATTTTTTAGTTGCACTTTTGTTTTATTATTAGCATTTTGATATGTTTTCTACATATGAAGAGTCATTTTCATCCATTATTTCTCCTACAAGTTTTTTCATGTTGTCGCAAGTGTCATTTCAATAGAATCTTCACATTCCATGACCTTTCACCTTCTAATCATGATTGTGACAAATACTATAAACACTTGCAGCCCTTTTCTCTCATTGTTACTATGTTATTGACTTATTGTTGACCATCACTTTGTAGTTCTGAGCTTGTCTTTAAGTAGAGTGTATTTTTGTAAAATAGGCACCCTTTGTGATTTGAAATTGTGCCCAGTAGAAAAGGATCCCTTCCAGAGTGCATAGTGCACTTCCAAGCCTCAGTGAGGCATCCCTGCCCACTGCAACTACAACATGCGCCCTCATTGAGCCTCAATGGTGCACTGCACACTTTAATTCAATAGTGTGTCCCTCCTTGTCCCTTTTTCATGTGACCTACACCCAGAAGAAGCCACTCCCTCTCACAAGAGCACATGGCATAGTTCTAAGCCTTAGTCAATCCATGTTTACCCACTGCAGTCCCAACTTTCTCCCGTTTCATTTTCTTGGCACAATTTGCACTTTTAGTGGCTATTGAAGCTAGTTGGTCTTTCTCTTAATATGCTTGTACTCCCAACTTGCCCAAACCTTTCCTTAATCATTGTATTTTGTACAAATTTCTTGTGATAGTTAGGGGATTTATAGAAACTAATTGTTGTTCACTAGGAGTGATTTTACACTTATAGGTGCAACAAATACAAAACACATTTGTCTTTCATCATCTGCAAAGGCAATGCCTCCTACCACTCGAAAAGCTACGTCAAAATAAACTTCAAAGAATAATATTGGGGAGGCAGTGGAATATATTAAGCCAATTTTCCTTATCCTATCAAATACATAGTGCTTAATTAATAAATCTGTGAAAGTTTCATGGAAGGATATCAAAGACGCCTTCATGTAGAAGGAATTCCTAGAAAACTTGGAAGACAGGGAGGTAAACCTAGACATTAAGAGGTCTAAAATGCATAGAGTGGCATGCATATTTCAAGAGTTACCTTGTGCATATGTTATTGAATGGATCTTGTTACATATGGATAGAAAGAATTTGGTTTTTGACAGTGAAAGCGTGAATGAGATTGGCATATACCATCTAAATGACATATGTTCCCATTACAAGATGGTAAATCTCAAGTAGTATTTGAATACATAGTTTTATGTAACTTTTCCAAACTTGAATACCAAGGAAGTCCTCAAGTCATGTTGGAACGAGCCTGCAAAGTTCTGTCAAAATCCAAGTGCAGTTTACAGGACTAAATCTTTGAGAAAGGTCTACTAGTATCTTATGGCGATGTGTTGTAGATTGCAAGGGTGGAAGAATTCAAAATAATATGAGGAGAATTGGGTTTATTTACTCAACCTAGTTGTGTCTAGAGGAAAAGTCTTCAACTAGGTCGAGATCCTCTCTCATGATTTGTAGCTTAATATACAATAGGCCAAAACAAATTTACAATCTAAAAAATCACCAGAGTTCTATATGTCTATCTATCTTCTATATGGAATTTGTGGCTGTTATGAATTCACTAGGATGAAATGGAATTGGACCCCTCAAGAGAAGTTGTTTGTCTATTTTCATTGCAAATTGTTGCGAAAGTTAGATTTTGAGGAGTATATATGAAGTTAGCTAAGCATTTATTTGCAATTTTGTATAAGATGATCTTTGAGAGAGAACCTCTATGCATGGAAGATCAGGTGAAGAAGGTCCTTTATGAGGTTGCAAATTAGTTTGTTTCACCACAGAGCACAGACATCAGAGTGTTTGGGTGCCATATTTCCCCTCACCTTATGCCAAGGTATGTGATAAATAAGGTGGTCTTTAGGAGGTTGCCTATCAGTTGAACAATGGTTTGTCTACACAACTCCAAAGGAAGAAGAAATCTCATTGGCCCTATTTTCCTTTATGGATGGACTCTATGAGCTTGAGAGCCTCAAGGAAGCTAAAGTTGAAATTGAACAACTCAGGTATCTTCACGTTGGAGTAAAATATTTTCATAGATACGACTCCAGAAATGTTTGTCGGCAACATTATAATAAGATATGATACACCTGGCCATATGTACCAATGACCATTTCAAAACATGAGAAAATAAAGAACTAGCATAATGAATTGCGAAAGGATATGCTAGAAGATAAGGCAGGTCCATCCCAAGTTCTACAAGTACCAGATGTACATATAAAGGAGATTCAATAGGAAGTGACTTCCCAAGATGACACTGCAGTATCAAAGAAAAGGCCAAAGTTGGATCTCATGGAAGAAAGTAATAGAAGTTAAAGGTTGATCCAATGTGCAAAGGTGTGATAGAGGTGGAGAAGCAAAAGAAGCAGAGGGGGGAAGAGAAGAAAATGTTAGAGGAAGAAAAGAAGTAGGAGGAAGAACACAAATGATAGGAGGAGGAAGAAGAGAAGAAGAAGAAGTATGACTTGTTGAAGAAGAGAAAAATAGAGGAGCTACAAAGAAAGAAAGAAGAGGAAATCTTACAAAAGAAGAGAACAGAGGAAGAGGAACGAAAAAAGTGGTTCCTTGAAGAGGAGATAAAGAAAAAATGGGAGGAGGAAGTCGCGCAGAAAATGGAGGAAGAACAAACGATTCGTGACGTGGAATTAGAGCTAGAAGAGGGAGATGATATTGAGCCAATCGTTGATGAGCCTAGCACTAAGCCAAAACCTCGTCACTAGTGGTCATCTCCCATTCAACAAATTGTTCCTCCACCTAACGACAAGGTTATGCATATATCTAGCTTTACCTTCAACCAACTAAAGAAGAGGAAAAGGTGAAGGTATTTTCCCAATAACCCTACTCATCTAGTCTCCATAGCCATAGAGAGGGTGATAACATCCAACACCAAGAAGAATCCTCGAGCAGTCATTGCAGAAAATGTGGCCTTTGTGACAACATCATAGGATAACATAGAGTATCTTATGAGTGAGAATGCACAACTAGGAAAAGAGCTAGTTGTTACAAAACAATAGCTGATGATATTTTCGTTGAAAAACAAATTGTCCTCTACTAGTATCATCACATCAGAGCTTCAGATGGCCATAATTGAAGAATTGAAGTTGATGGAACACACCATGAAGCAGTTATACAATGAAATGATTCTCTTGCATGAAGTAACGACACCCTTGGTAGAAATTCAAAAAGGATCCCAAGAGATATTGAAGGTTATAAAGGTCACAGGCACATTTGTCAGTGTAATGCAAGATTGGGGCACCAAGTATCTTAATATTCTTGAGCGGTTGGTCAAGAAAGACATGCTAGCAGCCATAGCGGATAGAGCATAGTTAAGGCTGCATACTCAGAACCACAATCACCTTGGTGAATAGGTGACCAACACCATAGCTACTTATGTTCGATTACATAGTAGTTTAGGGTCTCTGGCATAGAAGTATAAAATACCTTATGTGGGTTCACTTGGAGAAATAAGGAGTAAAGATGTCATCATGCAGGAGATAAAAGAGTTCATTGGACAAGTCGAGCGAGTGATAGATCAAGAGGGCTTGGAGGTGACCAAGAATTATATTCTACAATATGAAATTGGGCCGACCAAAATTCACATGGTTATCCATGCTCTAGAGTAGTATATAGTCAAACTCCAAATCCATATTACTAGATGAATTAGAGGTGATATGCAATACGTTTCATATTTTACAGCTAGAGTTAAAGTTATTGAAGCAGAGTTTAGAGCATGGCACTCCTACATCACCAATGAGCTTCATTCTCAAGCCATTGATTTGTATTTTCCTCCTACATGTGAGAATTTTGTCTTATGTAGCCACCATTTTGATGTAATTTGTCTTTTATGAATAATAAATTCAATGTAAAAGGAGTCCAAGAGACACATGTGGAATATGAAGAATCACATAGAAGTCCATAGGTTGTATAAGTCAAAAGGGTCATGAGGAAGATCAAATGTCATTATCATTTGTTATAAATAAGCCCTCATAACTCAAGCAAAGGGCTTGGACTTTTAGAGATTTAGACTTGGCTTCGCTAGTTGTGCATAAGGGAGAAGATCATTCTTTGGAGAAGCAAGTGGTAGCTTCATGTTCCACTATTGGGGCTAGTGTTTCATCTATGTAACAATGTACTTTAATATTTCATTAATTATCTTAAGTCCTTGGATCCAACACTCTTTCATGAATGTATCGTAAACATTGTATGAATATTCTTTAGATGTTTTTGGTATATGTTAATGTTATAAATATTATAGAGAATGAACTATTTTTTTGCTTCATATATGAATCTTGTTGAATGGCTGTTGTTATGCATTTGCATGATCATTGTTATCTTGTGGACTCGCCTCTCATTTCCATGTCAGGGAATATCCCTTCACACTCTATATTCAGTGTCTCACAAAGCTTACACACGTTCTACCCCAAAGTTATGTGCATTATCTCTTGTATGCAGTGTTTTATAGACAAGGCATATCTTTAAAATCACTTGCATTGGTGGTTGGACCTTATATCCAGATGGGGATCCTACACCAAACGATGTGAGGTCTCATTAGGACTTTGTACCAGGGAGACACCCTATATGTTGACCGTATCTAGCACCATCAAAAAAATCAAAGAAAAAATGGAAGAAAAGCAATAGTTAAATACTACATGACCTAGGGTATTATTTGGTGAATACTGGTAGAGTGTCGCTAATGGATGCCATCTTTCAACCCTCCTCTCAACATCATCAATGAAATTCACTCATGAAATGTTATGGGTTTTGATGGGAAATCCAAGAAAAAACTCCTTAAAAAAATATACTTAGAACACCCTAACATCGTGATGATTCAGGAAACAAAATGCTCTTCTGAGACACTATACATGCTTTTAAACAATGTTTGTAGAAACTATGATTAACTAGTCCATGATACCTAAGGACCATCAGGAGGTATCTCTATCACAGTAAGCCTTCCTTAATCACTCTTAAATATTCTTTCTCTCAATAAAGAATATTAATTGCTAGCTTTAAGTCCATTGGTTCATCCAAATCGAGTTTCATAATCAATGTTTGTGGCCCTAGTATTCCTGCTAACAAAAATGTCTTCCTTCAAAACCTCCAAAGAGGCTCAAAGATTATGGGGGGAAATTTTGAATTATAGGTGGGGAATTTAACATGATAAAAAATATCAATGAAAAGAAAGGTGGGATTCATAGACTTGATGAAGAAACCCCCTATTTTTGGAATTTATTAATAACTCCAAACCTATATATCTAAGCACACAGTGGATTATACACCTGGAACAATAAGTGAAGAGGCGCATCTAAAATAACTTCAAGACTTGATATATTCCTCATAGTAGAGTCTCTCTATATTTTAGGCACCAATTTTGAGGCTTCTATTCTCCCTTTCCATGGTTCAAGTCATTAGCTCATTGAACTCTCTGTGGATTCAATTGGTAGTCCCTAGAACAAGTCATTCAAATTCTAGGATTTTTTGTTACGATATCCTTATTTTCTCTCTAATGTAGAAAATGGTGGAAAGAGTTAGATCATTTCCCTAGGACCTTTATGTATTCTAGCAGAGGTTAAAATATCTCAAAATGAAAATCAAGAACTATAATATTGAATATTTTGGTAACATCAACAAAGAAAAAATTAAGCTAGAACAAGAGATGACCACCATCCAACAAGCAATAATATGAAATGGTGGATCTAAGGTATTGGAACATCAAGAAGTAGTCACTCACCTCCAGCTGGAGGATATATTGAAGCAATAGAAAATCCTTTAGAGATAAAAAAAAAAACTAAGTACAATGGCTTAGAGAAGGAGAAAAAACACTAAATTATTTGACAAATTCATGATCAACCACGAGAAAAGTAATAGAATATCAAGTATCAAAACACCCAATCAAAAAAATTTGGAAATCCATGATTCAAAAGACCAATAAATCATGAATCGTTTCCAAGCCACACTCATGGAATCAGTTCTGAATAGGAGGCATGCTATCAGGAAAATAACAGAACACATTCCCAAACTATTAACAATGGATTAGAATGATCTCCTTTTGAAGGAAATCACCAAGCAGGAAGTGGAAGAAACTATTATGGAAATCCTTGAATGTAAGTCCCTAAGTCCCGATGGATTTACCATTTATTTCTACCAGGCTTGTTAGATAATTCTCAAGTATTTTTTTGGAAAATAGTAGAAGACTCTTGACGCTCCTCCTTTATCTTAATACCCTTGATGCTACCTTTATATACCTTATTCCTGAAAAATCTCACACTAATTCTCCTTCAAGTTTCAGACATATTGTCCTATGTAATGTTATCTATAAAACCATCTCCAAATTTATAGCAAATCAATTAAAACTCATTCTCCCCTCACTATCTCTCTTGAGAAAACTCATTATGTGGAAGGGAGACAAATTATGGACAACATGATACTAGCCCATGAACAAATTCACTTGTTTAATTCCAATAAGTCTCCAGGTACTCTTGCCTTGTGGATGATACTCTTTTGTTGGACATCCTCTTTGTCAAATAAGTCACTACCCTTAAAAACATTCTTCAATACTTCTCTGATGCTTCAAGAACCTCCATTAGCATGGAAAAAACTCAAATCTTCTTTTTTAATACCCCGCTAGCTATCCAAATTCACATATCTCGTTTTCTTGGTTTTCAAAGGAGCTATCTTCCATCCAAATACTTAGGAGCCCCTCTAAAAATAAATCCTATTAGACAAAAGGTATGGGAAAATGTTCTTCTTAAATTTGAAGCCAAAATTTCTTGTTGGACTTTCATATGGCTTAATCTTGTCAGTCGCTTGATCTTTCTCAAATATTTCCTTTGATTCCTCCCCACCTATCTTCTCTTAATAGTGGTTGCCCCTAAATCCATCCTAAACAATATCAGAAATATTCAATGCAACTTCCTCTAGGGGGGTTTTGGGGTGGAATAATTGGTAAAACAATTACTCAACATTTACTTGTCAATCTGGGGTCGTAGAACTAAAGATACTACACAGTTTATATGGGGATTGATACCACAGATACCTGCTATGCTAGGCATCTATATAGCTGCCTAAGAAAGTTTCACATATAACAAAATAAAAACTTGCATCACTTTGGTTTCTGCTTGAGAGTTGTCTCCTCAACCACAAGCGATTGAAATACCATCAATGGCAGTTTTCACTCAACGCAATTAGGAAATTCTAACTAAGGGACCATTGAGTTCCTAGTGTTAAACCCTCCTCAACTGGTTGACCTTTCATTCCCTGTTGTCTTCATATGGAAAAAAGGACTCAAGAACTCATTGTGGGTTCTACAATCTCACTACAGGAAATGAAACCTATTTTTTAACAAGCAAGTCCTAATCAACTAATGCCTATTATTGGCCAAACTACTTGGGCACTAGGTTTGGTGTGAGTGGGAACAACCAGCTACAACATTGATGTTGCACAATTTTAAAAGGAAAGGGTGACTAATCCTAAGTTTTCCCCGAGATCATACCACTGCTAAATACTCATCAATTATTTAGTTACAAAATAGGCATAGTAGAATGTGGATAGCTTGTAACAAAACCTTGCTTCAAACACAAGTCAAATCCAAAAATTATCATTTATACAACAATACACAAAAAATTTTTCCTTTAAGAAAGAGACAGAGCATAAACAATATCTGAATTCCGATCCAAAGCCACACTCAACAATGATAAAAACCATACAAATTGTTGTTATTAAATTTGATATTGTCACACATATAAACAATAATCCCATGTGCAAGTTGTGCATAACCTTTTAATCATTCCTGTGTATTAATACATGTAGAGCTTCAATTCACATAAATTCCACACTGTTATATGCAGTCTCTACTTACTTGATTCAACACCAATTGAAGTATATAGGAATAGATGAGTTTAAGACATGTTATATAACAATTATAAACTATTCAAAGCACATAGATCTTCTTGAAACAAAACCTTATATTGTCAATGAATATTATCAAACCGTGAGTCATAGTCAAAGACAAGATTTTACGCTGCATGCATTGTGTTGCATGTTAGAGTCAATGCAACCTCATATTAACCAAATACACCTCACAACAATAAACTATGATCCTAGATATGCAATGAATTATTAAAAGGCTCACAATCTTAGACAATAAGATTGTTCATGTGATTGTCATAGACTAAGGAAAAAGATTAGCATATAAACTCTCCATATATGATCTAAACTGGAGATCAAGCACACCATGTTCTCGTCCTACATATACTTAGTGATAACTTTTAATACTTCGAATAAAAAAGAAAACAAGATAAAAATAACACACGGTTATCAACCATTAACCTTCAATTTGTGAAACACATATAAACTTCATGTGAAACATAGTCAAATCTTCATATCTAAGCTCTACACACACACCTTTAAGAATTAGAATAGTAATAATACAAGAGAGAAATGTGTTAATTTGGTGAGCCTAATCCAACTAGCAACGTTTCTTCTCTGAAATATTAAATCATAGAGAACTTAACACAAAAAATGGTAGAACTTGAACATCATAATTGATATTATAAAACTCCACAGCTTACATCAGAAATAATACAACATTACTTCATCTCAATAGTTACCACATGGTATTATCCCACAAACATAAGAAAATGACAACACCTCTCCTTTAGCAACCTCCCCAAACCTGCCTTTTACTCATATATTTATACAAGAAAGGGCAAGGGCGAGTTAAAACCGTTTTCCCCAAAATAAGCCTATCAAACTATGCTTAGTTTACAAAACATTATCTTTGATACATTCTTAGCTGAAAATATGATCACATAAGGTTTATTTGGCATGGAACCTACTTAGAATAGCTTGATCTAGTGTGCTTCGTTAACTGGTTACTCAGCTTGGGGCATAGTTGGTTAATGGCACAACCAGAAATTACCCTTCGAAAGAACCACGAATTTGTCCCAATCCACTAACTTTTTGGAGGAAATTCATTGTGAGCAGCCTAATTGGGGATACCTTTAACAAAACCCATGTTTTATATTTTTTAAATTCTACTCAATGTGCCTAGATATCCCGCCTAAAGTTGATGTCTAAATTCTAACTGGCACGAGTTGTTTGAACTATTGATCATTACCTAAAGATTCCTAAAATCAACCTGGGTGAGATGTAAACAACATATAACCATGTCATCGATGCTAAGAACAAAACCCATGTTTCGAAATTCTCCATAGAGTTGCATAAATATGTCGACCTCAAAGGATGGTTAGCAAACTCGCATAGGAGTTATAGGAACTAGTTAAACAAAACCATCATTAGTAAAATCAAGCATTATCCATTTTAATTCGTTAAAAATAAAATAAAATGAAAATAATTAACAACTTAGCATTCTTATGTTTATTACGACACATTCATTGAAAAACCAGGTAACAAGGGGAATGAATGGATGGCAACATGTGGGGAATTGGCCAAGAAAAGGAGTTTTGAATGGAAAAAGGAATGGCAAGTCGGAAACCCAATAGGAGTAACAAAAGAGATTGAAAATTGGCTGTAGTAACATGGGACAAAAAACTTCATCCTAAAAATGAAGGAGGCCTTGGTCCCTATTGTAACTTTGGAGACAACCTCTACCTATAGGAGATCAGTGCCCACAACATCCACAAAACTGATAAATATTTCTATTAATATTTTCTCAAAGATAAAACATGCTTGAGTGTAATGTCAACATAATCTTGGAGACAAACTCAATGGACTAGAAAGGTCTTTACTTTAATGAATGCATATTCTAAATTTTATAAATGGAAGAGGAAATAGTTTGGAACAGAGTTTATCACAATGAGCCAAAAGGAATCCAATGTTTACACCTTAAAAAGGCAATGGCAAATGAAACAATGCAAACAGAGAAACTGTGATTGTTGAGGCCATGAAACACCCTTTAAAGCTTTTTTTAAATGAACGCAGGTATTGTTTGTTATATATCATAACATAAAAAAATCTATATATTTTCAAGAAAGACATGTTGCATCATACATCAACCTTGCATGAAAAAAAACAACAATAAAAAAAAACGCATAAGAAATAAACAAAACATACCACAATACATGAAAAAGTTGAAATCAAAACCATCTTCTTTTATTAATCTCCAAAAAAAATTTCATAATACATTTTTTCCCCAAAAATAAAAAATGATATCCTTGAACCACTAAAAAATTGTTTTTTCCAAACTTTTATCTTTGCCCCTTAAGCTAATTGTTCTTGATCAGTTATAAAATTGACTCTTTTGACGGTTATAACAATGTTTCTTCTTGAGAGTATTTAAATTACAAAATAATATATTATAATATATATAATATAAAAATAAACTTTCGTAAACCAAACCAACCACTTTACAAATCTTTATAAAAATACTTTCGGGGTCTATTTTAAACAATGTAAAGCAAATGAAGTCAAGCCACCATATTAAATGGAAAATGCGCAGTCATATGGGCCCGACTCTCGTCACATCTACGTCAGAACTGAGGTGGATGATCTACAGGCTTCAGTGGCACATCTACGTCAGAGCTGAGGTGGATGATGTACAGGCTTCAGTGGCACTTGAATGGTACATGGGTCCCAGCTTTGTCACACATACGTCAGTATAAAACCCTAGGTGGTTTTATAAAACCAAAAATTACTGTGCAACACCCCTGAAGTGGTTTTGGAATATTGAGGTGAGGGGTGGCGCAATCAATTTGGTCCGTATATTTCCAGATTGGCGAGTTTTCCATACCATTTTGCGGCACCCTCTGATCAGTTAATGTTCAGACATTTGAAGCTGTCCCAATTTACTAATCTGGAGCACTGTCACTATGGGTCGTTGATTTGTTCTACACTTGCGAGGAGTATAACCTTAGACCTGTATTAGATTGAAATGAAACAACCAGCCACTAATGAGAATCCTTGCCACCTCAGTTGCAGGGCTCCATAAGATGATGCATCTGATCGACGTCCATTCTGAACTCTGACGGAAGAAAATGTTGTACATTTTAGATAAAACGCACCTTCATCTTCATGAAACAATTCTTGATAGTCTTTATCAATTTAAGCTTTTCAAGTATATGGCTTTTCGCTATGGTTGATCATGGACTCTGAACTTGGAAATTTGCATGGATATTTTCGAATTCCGCATGGTATATGTGCTCCTTTTTAATATAACTATATGGGATATATCCCACTTCGCCAATGTTTATATATATCTATGCTCCCATATTATTTTGATGTGTCATGCAAGCTCTTATGGGATCCTCCTCTCGGTGCCTTGTGGTGGAGCTACCCTCGGTGGCCTTTGGTTGTCGATTAATGGACTTGGTGTTGGGCTTATGATTTAGAAAACTTGACTTAGAGATTGGGGCTAAAATCTATTAATTTTAAAAAACTATGGTTTTTTCATAAAAGCTGAGAGCACTAATAACATTATAACATAATTTTGGCTTATAATATTTTTTTTGAAATTTTTTAATTATTGTGTTTGTTGACACCTAATTCTTGGGATTGGGTGAATATGTGTAAAATAATGTAAATAGAAAATAAAGAGAGTTGGAATATGAAGAGACACTAGGAGATAAAGCTAAGAGTCTCACCCTCCATGTATCAGCCTTAATGTAAAATCACAATTCATTTGAGGAGTTACCTCTTGGCTTGACATGGTATAAGAGCCTGCTCCATTTTTGGCTTTCCTCTCTGTCTTTGTAACTCCCTTCTACCATTTTTTTGCAGCCTGTCCTCTGTCCTACCGTTTAAAAATTTATTGTGTTTATTGCCTCCTCATTGGATTTTATGGGGTCATCTTCGCTGTTTTGAGAGACTGATGAGCAAGAATTACCGGTAGTTGCGAGTCGTTGCACTACCTAGAGGTGTTGTGTCATTCATGTTCAAGATTCAATGGCGTTTGTGTGTGGTAAGTCTGTTTAGAAGCTTGTTTGATCGATGGTTGATGAATGAATGGTGGTGTTCTATGAAAAATTGTTGTTGAGAAGTACTGGAATGGCGGAAATGTTTGTATATATTGTGTTAATTCCCTGTGTTAATTAAAAAAAAATAATCGGGCTTCATTACCGCGCAGGGTGACTGTGTGAAGATTTTTTTTGAAAAAAAATTCGTCAAGGCACCACACCGCTCTCCAACTCCATTCATACATTGGTTAATGCCTCCACTTGATTAATTCCTCCCAACTATACCACGCTCCATATCGACTTTTGTCATATATACCACATTAATACCTCTGCATACCGTCAGTTACCTCCTCTGCCATACCACGTTGCCTTTGTTGGTCATTACACACTCCCTCGCGTGGTAATACGACCCCAACGCCCAACCCATACCATGCCTAGCCCATATCACTATTGTTGAACCCCATATACCTATGAATGTTGTAATATGAACATACCACTGCTCATATAACACAGTGTGATACCACAATACCATTTCTCATATAACACAATGTGTTACCACAATATTGTTGCTTGTATCACATTGGCCTCCCCATACCACCTCTGACATAACGCTCCCTCCATTGAATACGTTGAAAATTGTAATCCACCATACGTTGGTCAACCAACAATCCTCTAACCATGATATTTTAATACATAACTACATATGGTTTTTTAGTATGGGCCTGAACCCGCCTCCCCGCACTACATTGACCTCTATCATACAATATAACATGCTCACCTTTGTCCATATATAATGTTGCCTCGTTTGTGATTCGTTGTGATTTAAAACGAAATCTCATTACCTCCCCTCATATGTTACCTCCTCTCTCATACTACCTTCACCATATACACCCTCCCCATATACCACCTCGCCCAAATATACCTTTGCTAAATACAATCATAATTGTATTTTTCACAATATTGCTACTAGAGTGCAGTTTTTTACACCATAAGTGCAATTTTTATATTGGCAGTAGAGTACATTTCTACATAGTGCACATATTGAAAATGCGTTCATTGATATCTATTGTTGGAGTAGTTCTCTCGGGAAAAGAGCACTATCCTGAATGGACAAGGAAGATAAAACACACTCTCATTTTCAATGAGTTGAGGAAAGGAGTTTGTGTAGGAGAAGGAGATAATGAACTTGCAAAGCCCACTTCAGATAAGGAGATTCTCATTTGGGAAAACAAGAACAGCAAGGCCTATGCCTTGATTGTAGCATCTGTAAATGAAGAGGTGAGTTGCCATATTTCACCATTTTTAGACGCTTTTGAAGCCTGCCATAAGTTGATGAATTCTATGACTCACACTCTAAACTTGAAGTTGTCTAATTGATGATTAAATTGTCCAGCCTTGAATTGAAAAATGATGATCCTCTTGATTTAGCATCTAACACCCCCTCCTCCCAAGTCCACCCAAGCTACTGAACAACCGAGGTAAACATACAACAAGAGAGGTCACTATAAGGGATTCAACTTCCTTGGTGACCTTAAGGAAATGGAATCGATGGAACATATCAAACAAACCCATCCACATTAGTAACAACATCCTCAAGAGACATGTGAACCACTCAGACATTGTGTCCCTAAGTCCCACTGACGATTTAAGCCTTTTAATCCTTGATCGCTCTCACGATATAGGAAAGACAACTTCCAAAAGCCAAAGTCACTCTCACATGTCTATGTGTCAGCGTAGCTAGACTCTTTTCAGCAGACCTGTGCCATCATTCCTGAGATTTGTGTCCCTTTTCTAGCCCAGAATCTCAGCCTATTCCAAGCACTTGTTGCAACCTGCAAAATCCATCAAAGACATGATGACAAGATAAACAAATCAAAAATCAACATGAGGACTAAGCCTAAGCATCCCCAACCAAGACTGACATTCTATCAAACACTTGGCATCAATGTAACCTATAGGTCTATGATACAAGACAGAGCATGAATGACGGAAAGAACTTATGAAACATAACCAGAGGATCACCTCCTTTTCCATTGAAGTGTTATAACATCAAGTAGGTCTTGCATCCATCCATTTAATAATTACAAGTAAATACATGAAATAACCATGACATGAACCAAACATCTAACCATGCTTATAACCAGCGTAAAACCATATAAATATTAGAGACATGATAGTCATCAAATCTAGATATAAACAAGTGCAAAAGTAAGATAACTTAGCTTTTATTAATCATTGGCAAATCCAACCAAGTCCAGGACTTCCACATACCATCCGACCATAGACATAGATGAACCAAATCTTTCTTTCAACCATTCACCCCCATGCCATATTCCAAGCATGAATGTGGGATCTCATAAAACAACCAAGGGAATCCAAAGGTTAAACCACCTCCACCCTCATCAAACCATGACCACACCGAAACCATTGCTCTGATCACAATCGAACCGAACTTGGAATGGCATCCAGAATCCATCACTATTCTTGAGGAATTTTCCATCTCCTTGTCTCTTAGGCTTTACCACAATTCAATTTCGGATCACTAGGCCCTAAACCAAGACCAATCTCTAAGGCTTTACCGCAATCCGAACCTAGATCACTAGGCCCTAAACCGAGACTTTTCCCTCAGGCTTTACCATGTATCCACCAAAACCGGTCAAGGGATTCTTAGGCCTTTGGGAATGGAACTTGAGACCACCTCTACCCCGGATTCCAAAATCCATCCGGAAAACCAAAGCTCAAAACCAAGATAAACATCCGAACATACTGTGGCATCCAAGAAAGGGGCAAGGCTAGGCTAAAAACCACTATCATAACCTAGCAAAACCATGCCATCGACAACAAGAGAACCATACACTAACATGTAAATCCATGCATGTCACATGAAAAAGGTTACCTGCAAGTATTCTTGTTGAAGTTGCCTGATCCTTCTCTTCCTTCCTTGATCCTTGCTTCCTTCCTTTCCTTTGCTTATTTTTCCTTCCTTAATCCAAAGCTATAGTGCTCCAAGAAAAATCTAAGTGACCAAGAATGATAGAGAGAGAGAAAATAATGAGAGAGCTCCAAAACTTGAACTGCCAAAAGCTTACCAACTGATCCTCATAAGCCTTTTTATGAATGAGGCCTCTAATTTATTCGTTTTCCATTATTTTCCTTCAATTTCCTCCTCACATGCAACATGTGACCTTTCACCTTACTTTTCTCCTACTTTCCTTTATTTTCATAAATACATGTGCCAAAAATGCCTTTTTTCCTTTTAATGCAGTTGCCTTATCCTTTGCCAATTTTCCTTAGCCAAAACACACATCCAGTGATGCCAACTAGGATATCTTTGTCCAACATTCAACTTGGAATAAGTGTCCCTTAACCATGGTCTTATTTTTCCTTTATTAAATTTTCTTACATGAAATTTTCACCAAGGTTGTTACAGAACCCTCCCCTTTGGGGGAACACCATCCTCGATGTTAAACCACACAATGACCTCAGCAAAACCATTAAAAAGTAAACATACATCCCATAGAGATTTATAACTTAGCTCGTTTCATCATTTACAATGAAAGACCTACTCAAAAGAAAAACATCATGACAACATGACAATATAACAACCATAATAACATGACACCCATACCACTTATTGGAGTTTTATAACTTATCTCATGGCAATATTTACATCCATATACTTATATGCACATATACCAAAACATTAGCAAAACATATGCGAAACAATACCAACATCAAACCAAAACCACTTTGCCTCAATTGGCAAAAAATGAAGGATGGAGGGCTCTCATCTGATCTGCCATCTCCCATGTAGCTTCTTTAGGCCCAAAGTGCTTCCACTACCCTTTAACTTTATCTATGGCTCTATTCTTGAGAATGAGATGTTTCCACTACAATATGCATTGAGGCTCCGTCTAGAACTCTCCTTCTTGCTCCACCTGCAATACAGACCAATCAATAGCATGATCAACATCCTTTATATGCTTCTTAAGCAATGAAATATGGAAAGCATCATGGACTTTCACTGTTGGAGGTAGTGCTAGGTGATATGCCACTGGTCCAATCCTCTCAAGGATTTCAAAATCCCACAAAACCATGGTGCCAACTTGGCACATGAACCAATCCTCAAAGAGATTTTCTTGGGCTTAATGAGCAAAGATACATCCTCCCCAAACTGAAACTCCTTGAATACCCTATGTTGATCTGCGTAAATATTTTTTATATCATGTACTGCCTTTAGATTCTTATTTATAACCTCCATTTCCTTCTCCATTTCTGTCAAGATGTCCGGTCCAATAAGTACCATGTTCACTGGATCACTCCAGCTGATGGAAGTGTTACAACTCCATCCATACAATGCCTCGAAAGGACTCATCCTCAATGACTCCTGATAACCATTTTTGTATGCGAACTCGACCAATGGAAGATACTCCTCCCATTTCCTCTACTAGTGCATCATGTACGTCCTCAACATATCCTCCAAGATATTGTTGACCCTCTTTGTTTGTCCATCTATATGTGGATGATAAGTTTTACTGAAGGCCAACTTTGTACCCAAGCCTACAAATAGCTCCTTCCAAAACTTGGAAGTGAACTTTGCATCCCTGTCTGACACAATATTCTTTGGAACACTATGCAGTCTCACTATATCTCTAATGAACACTTGTGCTACCTCACTTGCTAAATATGTATATTTTACTATAATGAAGTGAGCTACCTTGCTCAACCTGTCAACCATGACCTTAATAGAATCATGGTGCCTCACTTTCCTTGGAATACGTGTGATGAAATCGATGGAAATGACCTACCATTTCCATTCTGGAATCACTATCGAGGGTTGTAAACCACTGAGATGCTTACATTCTTCCTTGACTGCTGACAATCTAAACATATAGCCACGAACTCTACCACTTCCTTCTTTAGATTCGACCAATAGTAGAACTTCTTCACCACTATCAACATCTTATGATATCCTAGATGACCTGAGCATGGCTTGAAGTGAAACTCCCTCAATATAAGCTTCTTAACCTCACTGCAATTTCGGCACATAAATCCTGTCTCTAAACCTCACCAAACCATATCTCGTGAGACGATAGTCTACATCCCGATCACCTGTACCTATACCTGCACATGTACATGTGCTTTGCTGTAACTTGTGAATGATCTCCATGTATTTGTCATCCCGTTATCCTTCCTGTAATATCCTATCATGTAACTATGTGCCATAAGAATTCATAGCTACTATATTATTTACTTATACCTTCTTGCTAAGAGCATTTGCAAATCGATTCTCCTTCCCTTTTATGTATATGATCTCAAAGTCAAACTCACTAAGGGTAGCCAACCATTTGGCTTTCCTGGCATTTAGATTTTGTTGGTCAAACAAATGCCTCAACCCATTGCGATCGCTCATCAATGTAAACCTCCCGCCCAAAAGATAGTGTCTCCACATCTTCAACGCATATATAATCGTTGTAAACTCAAGATCATGTGTGGGGTAGTTCTGATCATGCTCATTTAGTTTTCATGACTCATAGCACACTACCTGTCCTTCTTACATGAGAGCTCCACCATGTCCTCTCTTCCAAGAATCTATACACACTACAAACTCCTTGTCTGGATCCGCAATCTTTAGTACTGGTGCATGTGTCAACAACTACTTAAGCTACTCAAAACTAGCCTCACATTATTATGTCCATTCAGACTTCTTACCTTTCTACTGCAATGGTGTGATAGGATATGCAATGCATGAGAAGTTCCTGATGAACCTCCTGTAGTAACCTACCAATCCCATAAATGATCTCACCTCATCCACATTCTTAGGAGCTTCCCACTTTATGATGGCCCTTATCTTGTTTGGATCTACTACTATGCCATCCTTGGAGACAAGATGCCCCAAGTAATATACCTCAATCTAAGAGAAGTTTCACTTGCTAAGTTTAGCATACAACTGATGTTGTCTTAGCAATATCAACACTACTTCTAAATGCTCAACATGTTCTTCCTCATTCTTAGAATATACCAGTATGTCATCAATGAATACAATAACAAAATTTTCCATATAAGGGCGCAACACACTATTCATCAAACACATAATTATAGCTAGAGCATTAGTCAAACTGAATGGAACAACAACAAACTCATAATGCACATATCTAGTCCTGAATGCAATATTGAATATATCCTCTTCTTTGATGTGTACCTGATGGTATCCCAATCTCAAGTAAATATTAGAGAACATTATTGCTCCCTTCAATTGATCAAACAAATCATCAATCCTAAAAAATGGGTACATATTCTTGATGGTTACTTTGTTTAACTTCATGTAGTCAATGCACAATCTAAGAGTACCATCTTTCTTCTTCAGGAACAACATTGGTGCGCCCCAAGGTGATACACTCAGCCTAAGGTACCTCTTGTCCAACATTTCCTTCAGTTGCAACTTTAAGTCAACCAACTCAGGTGTGCTCATCCTATAAGGTGCATTTGATGCTTGAGCTTCCCCTGGCACCAACTCAATAAAAAATTCTATCTCCATGTGAGGTGGCAACTTTGTAATGTCTTTAGGGAATACATGCTGAAACTGCTGCAAAACTGGATACCTGCTTAACACATCTACATCCTCAAACTCCTTACCCTTGTCACTAGAAATGTGTACTGCAAACATCACACAACCTTTTCTGCAACTACGCTTAGCCTACATGGCGGTAACCATCCTCACTGATGTAGGCTTCTTCTTCCCTTACAAAGTCCTCTTTTTTCCACTATCATCCACACACTCAATGGCATTGTCGAATAAATCCACCTTGGTTCTGTGAAGGTATAACCAATCCATACCCAAAATCATACTATATGATCCCAATGGAAGTACAGTCAGATGTGCTACTATAGGCATATCATTTAACTCAAATGCACAAGTTCTCACCCAATGGTGAACTTTATTCTTCGTACCTGTATCCAACTGTACAAACCAAGATCATGCATGCACTTCTTTTCTCAAACCATACTTATCCACCAGGTCAGGATTAATATAACTATAGTTAGATCCAGGATCAATCAAAATAGAAACAACTTTATCACAAAGCTTACCGTCCATCTCAATGATCAATGCTTGATGATCTGCCTGCTTGTTGTCCACAGCTACATAGATACGAGGAATGTTATGACCATCATCACAAACTATATGCACCTCCGGAGAACTATAGATCTAGGGTCTAACACCACCCTGATATTGTGGACAATCCCTCTTATGATGGTCCTTACCACATATCCAACACTATGATGGTTCCCTACCACCGCCTCTAGCTTACTGCTCTCCATGTCCCTTCTCAGTTGTTTTGAATCTTTTTAAGGAACTGCATTTTATTTCTCACTTGCATCTTAAGGTCTTTCTCTCTTTGGTGGCCATTTTCCTTTAGCTTCTCATTTCTTTTCAAGTCATGCTTATGCTCACATTTTCGCTTCGACTGCTCATAACAATGTTTCAATTTTCAGATGGCCTCCTCCAAATATATAGGTTCATCGAACTCAATCTAGTCTCTATATGAAACTGGAAATCCACTAATGAATCTTTGAACCTTGGCCTTCTCCTGCCTGAGGTAAGGAACATACCTCACAACCCCAAAAACCTGCTAGTATACTCATCATCTGTCATAGTACCCATCTGCAACTCATAAAACTCCTTAGCCCTATCGTCATAGTACCTCTCTGACAAATACTTCTTCTTGAAGAACCTTTAAAATGCATGCCAAGTCAAATCATACTCATGTATACCTTTGAAATTCTTCACGTCTTCCCACCAAATATTTGCTTTACCTTTGAGATTGAAAGTGGTTATCTTTGCTTTCATGTTTTCTAAATAATCATGCAATCGAAGAATTTCTTTATACCAAGTAACCATGCCTTTGCATCTTGCAATTTCTTCATCTCTCCATCAAAGGTAGGTGGATTTGATTTCTTAAACTCATATGGAAATTATCACCTATCACTCCTCCTGTAAGGATGATAACAATGATGACCATGATGCCTGTCATAGCCAGAACTAGAATAGAACATGTGTCTATCACCTCTCCTATTTGGGGTGTCCAATAGCTTACCATCTCTGATCATGTCAGATATATCTGACTTGTGTCTCCTAGGAGACCTATTGCCATATTCCCCATTAATTTTTTCCTCTTGTCCATGGCTTATCCAAAGTGGTCCTTATCATTGCAATTCTGACAAACTCTGAAGTAGTATCGCATTCACCTCTGCTTATTTATCTTGTGCATGCATGATTTTGTCATTTTCTGCTTTGCAACTCCTTCTTTCTTCCTTCATGCTTCTCAATGTGTCTGCCAAGTCATAAGAGTGCCCCACACCACGTTGTCCTTCTGATTCATAGGGAGATTCTGTGTAGTCTACCACCTTGCTAGCCATTTGATCTCTTTCCTGCAAGGCATACTATGTCAACTAAACCAAATCACAATAAATCAATGTACCTTAGCATAATTTGGGGAGGATACCTTGTCTGCAAGATTATCAAATCAGCGTGATAGATGTATAACATAATCATAACAGCATATAGACATATACTGAATAAGTGCATCAATGCATACACATCATTCTAGCTAGGGTCCAGTCATCAATGTAAGGCCATTTCAACAATGCATGTTATGACCTCATGCATGACAACAACCATTTCTCCATTGTACACATTTCCACATGAAATTATCAACATGCATAAGCAATTACTAATCAACTACACATACATATGAATGAATATAGGCGAGCATAAGCGATCAGTTCTTGTAACCAACCTACAAGAATAATACATGTAATCAAACAACCAAGATTGCAACCCAACATACAAGGATGTAATCAAGCTACATATAATAATATAACCAGTCATATACTTTTGGCGATGCATTCCAAAAAATCAACATCAATTTCCTCATGACAACCTTACTACAATCATGATCAACATGATGCAATGCAACAAGCATATGAAATGCAAGTGTAAGAGACACACATGCAACTGAAATGTTGAACCAGGTGGATATTGGTGGCCACCCGCCAATTCCACATGGACCCCCACCATTGTTTCTTTCAGTTTTTCAGTTTCCTTAATTGTACCATGGTTACTATTTTTGGCAGTTTTTTGGGTCCTGAACTTCTAGAGCCGTTTTGAGGCCCTAAACGACGTTTTTTGTGAAAAATGGGAGAAACATGGCTCCATGGATTGATTTTTCTCTTCCCAAAGTTGTATTCCTCGGATAGATATTTCTAATGAGGTATTGTGCACGTCAAATGGAGATCGTATGCTAAAGTTACGACCCCTGGAAGTTGATGGACCAATTTACCCAAAACGGGGCCCATAGTTTGGCACTTCATCTCCTAGGATTATGGTTTTCCATTATTTCTCAACAATAAATAGGCCTTCGAGCCTCATTGTAATATAGTTTAGAGGCATGTAGCCACCACATCTCTCCTCAGAGATAAGCTACCATTGCTTAAGCTAGTTTATTTCCATTTCTGTTTGTAAGCATATTTCAATATTTTACATTAATGAAATGAATTATTATTTATGTTATATCTCTATAATTTGTTGCGTTCTGGTTTAAATCCAGATCAGTGGTATCAGAGAAATCTACTCTTTCTCTATTTTTCTTTGCATGTCCCCAACGAAGTCGAGATATAAGGAGTTAGGGCTTGAACTAGACGAACCTTTGCAAGACCAACCTCGCAAATCCCGACGGCCTCCCATGGCAGATGAAAATAAAGATGAGGGGGCAGGAGATCCTATCAAATTCTTGCTTGAAGAGGCCCTCGAGCGACAAAGGAATGTGATGATGGACAACTTTTCCCAGATCCTTCAGCAGCTACCAAGGGGCTACACATCTCCTTCCAACAGCTACTCTAGAAGCGCCACACCCTTTAAGGTACAAGTTAACTTTGAAATTCCCATATTTGAGGGTCAGATAGATGCAGAAGTTGTAGATAAATGGTCAAATCTGCTAGAAGGGTATTTTTTTGTTCATGATTTTTCGAGTCGGGAAAAGATTACTTTCGCTCTTCTCAAAGCCACCCCCACATCAAGGACTGGTGGGAAACCTACTGTGAGAAAAAGGATGAAAGTACAGACTCACTTTTTTCAGCTACACCCACTTGGAATTCATTCCAGAATGCCATCAAGGAGTAGTACTACCTTGCCAAAATCTATGAGGATAAATACATAAAGTGGACCACGCTGCGGCAGGGAAGGGACCAAGACATGTCAGAGTTTACCAATATTTTTCATACCCTTCGCACAAAGTTGGGTATCAAGGATTCTGAGCTGCATTTGGTACTCAACTCCATGGCTTCCTATATAAGTATATCCAGGATGAGATGGCGTTCCTGGACATCTCCTCGCTCGGCACGACGTACCGATACGCTGTCAAGATTGGGTAGAAGTTTAAACAGAAGAAGTGAGACTTTGGATCTGCAAATTTGAAGTAAGGGAAAGGCACTCCTAAACCGCTGAACAAAGGACAAAGCCAAGGTGGGTTGGCCTAGGACAACCCGCCAAAGCCGCAAGAAAAGAACAACACCGGGAAGCTGAAGAAGGACATGGGAAACTGGTGTGAGTTCGATAAGAGCTCCACTCACAACACAAGTTACTGTCAGGCCAAACAATCACTGGTGGCCGAGCTAAAGTATTCGGAATTAGATGCATGTTCAGACTCTGATTCAGAACCCGATAAGGGGAATGAAAAAGGGAAGCAGATTATCAATGCGAAGCCCAATGCCACTATTTCCACCATGAAGATCTAGAAGGAGGAACCCGAAGATCCAATGGAGGAGGAGTGCCTCTTCCACTCCGAGATGTGGGTAAAGGGCTCCCTGCTACAATTCATTGTCGACAGTAGGAGCCAAAAGAGCGTCATTTTGGTAGAGGTCGTCAAGCAGATAGGCTTACCAACCACATCACATCCATAATCGTACACCATCAGGTGGCTTCACCAATGACGGAATCTTCGCGTGAGCCAGCAGTGTCGCTTTCCATACAACATCAATCCCTTCATGGATGAGGTATTGTGTGACGTTTCTGTCCTTGATGTTTGTGATGTATTATTAGGCCAATAATACTTGTGTAAGCGACATGTTGTATATGAGTCAAGGCCTTGTGTTGTTATTGTTAATTTGGGAAATAAGTTGCACAGGATACCGAAGGTAGCATCGTCTATCGCCATCTCTTTGGTTACTGCAAAACAATGCAGTAAGCTCATTTCCAAAATTGGGAAATTTTTTTTCCTGATGAGATTCCCTCAAGGAAAGAAGAAGACGGTGGCCATGACCTCTAGATAGGGCCCCTCCGCACGACAATTACGGATGGACAAGGTCGTGGAGGAGTACGAGGACATCTTCACCTCCCCTACAGGGGTTCCTCTGCACTATCAGGTCAAGCACTCCATCGATCTAACCCCAGGTGTGCCACTACCTAATGGACCAATTTATCAGTACTCCGTTCTAGAGAATAATGAAATCAAGAGGCAGATTCAGGAGCTGCTGTAGAAAGGTCACATTTGACCGAGTTCATCACCCTGTGGGATTCCGTTCGTGTTGGTATAGAAGAAGGGTGGGACTTGGAGACTTTGTATTGACTACCGGGCACTCAATAAGATCACTGTCCAGAATAGGTACCCGATCCCACTGATTGATGACCTTCTAGACCAACTAAAGGGGGCAAAATATTTCAACAAGATCGATTTGATTTCAGGATATCACCAAGTACCAATCGAACTCTCTGATGTGTGGAAGACTGCCTTCAAAGCCAAGGAGGGCCTTTTCGAATGGTTGGTTATGCCTTTCAGGTTGGCGAATGCTCCTACAACCATCATGAGGCTAATGGATGACATCTTGAGGCCATTCACGAACTCATTTGTTGTGGTATACTTGGAGGACATCCTGATCTTCAACCAGAGTTGGGAAGAGCACCTCCACCAGATGCGACAGGTTCTCCAAACACTGCGGCAACACAAGTTATGTTCCAATTTGGAGAAATGCACTTTTGGCATGACCCAAGTTCAGTATCTGGGATACATTATTGATGAACAGGGGTTGCATGTGGATCCATCCAAGATCCAAGTCATTCGGGATTGACAATCTCCAACCACTCTAAAAGAGCTCCGCAGCTTTCTCGGTCTTGCCAGCTTCTATCGCAGGTTCGTGTTGGGATTTTCTCATATCACTTGGCCCTTGAGTCAAGTCACCAAGGGAGGAGGGAGAGAAAATTTCTTTTGGTATGAATCTCAATAGAAGGCATTCACAGTGTTGAAACATCGCCTCTACCAGTGCTTGCATTACCAGACTTGCGACAACCATTTGAGATCATGACAGATGCCTCTAACTATGCTATTGGGGTAGTCCTTACTCAACACAGGCATCCAATGGCATATCATAGTGAGGCACTTTCAGACATAATCTATAATTATCCCACTTATGACAAAGATATGTATTCCATTGTGCAGGCCTTATGACAATGGAAGAATTACATTTTGGGGAAGGAAACTTTCATCCAGGCAGACCACCAACCCCTGCAGTTCATACAGACGCAAGAGAAGTTGCAAAATGATCGCCATCAGAAGTGGTCCACATACCTGCAACAATTTCATTAGAATATATAATTTAAGAAGGGCAACACCAATAATGTTGCAGATGGCCTAAGTCAACCACCAATCATGGCGTTAACCACCATGCTCAGCTCTTGTGGGCACGAAACTTCTAATTGGCCACTTCTCTACAAAAGCAACCCAAAATTCGGCCACACATACTAGACACTCTTGGAGGGTTAGCATGTTCTAGATTTTCACCTCTAGGATGCCCTGTTATGCCTCCTGGGTCACCTTTGTGTTCCTTCAAGCAAGCGTGCCAATATGATTTGGGAAGCACACTATAGTTGGGTTGTTGGGCATTTCGGGGTCAAGAAAATGGTGGCAATACTGCATAAGTATTTCTATTGGCCAAATCTTCGATAGGATGTTGGAAAGTACATTAGATCTTGCACTGCCTGTGTCATTTCCAAACCGACCATCAAGAAGCAAGGCCTCTATACTCTGCTGCCTACCCCTATTCAACCTTGGGAATCCATCTCCATGGATTACATGTTGGGCCTTCCTTCTACTAAGCATGAAACGACTGTGTTTTTTTGGTTGTTGACATGTTATCAAAGATGGCCATTATGGCGGCCTGCAAGAAGAATATCACAACAGAAGCCACTGCTAAACTCTTCTTTGAATGGGTGTGGGTACACTTTGGGATCCCACAGTCTATCATCTTAGATCGGGACAGCAAGTTCCTCAATACATTTTGGTCTAGTCTCTGGTTGATGCTGGACACCAAACTCACTAAGTCCACAGTCTTCCATCCCCAAACTGATGGCTAGATAGAGGTTGTGAACATGATGATCATACACATTCTGCACATGTACAACTCAAAGAATCCATGCACATGGGATGAGAGCCTCCCCTTTGTTCAACACAGTTATAACCGGGCTCTCCACATCTCAACTGGCCACAACCCTTTTCAGGTGGGCTTGGGATTCTAGCCACTATGTCCCATTGATGTGGCCATTTCATTTGCAGCTACTCAGGCATATTTCGCTCATGTCTAGTCTACAACAGATAAGGCAAACAACTTCATTAAGCACATCCAACATATCTGCTAGTAGGTCCATGACATTCTAGAGAAATCAAATGCCAAGTATAAGCAGCGACATGATCAACATCGGGTGCCACACAAGTTTCAGGTGGGTGACAAAGTCTAGTTGCATTTGTAAAAGGAATGCCTTACCGGAGCCTACCGGAAACTCAGAACACTCCGATATGGTCCTTACACCATTACCAAGGTTGTGGGAGACAATGCATTTATGCTCAACATTCACCCATTCCTTGTCCTGCACCCAGTATTCATTGTCGACCGCCTTTGACTATACTTTCCACCATTACTAGACACATCCGACATTGCAAAACAACTCACACCAACAGAGTTAAATCCAAATTGCATTAAACAAGATGCAACTGATCGGATCATAGACACGCAAATCAAGCACACTCACCAATAGAAGATCCAACTGTATTGAGTTGTCAAAGCAGGCCAACTCCTTCACCAGGGAAAGTGGCTCACTAGGGACCAAGTTCAGCAGAAGTTTCCTCATCTCATGGAGGAACTCAATGCAATAGGTACCATTTCTTCCTAAGGGGGAGGAATGATTTAGGTGGATATTGGTGGCCACCCACCAATTCCACTTGGACCCCCACCATTGTTTCTTTCAATTTTTCAGTTTCCTTAATTGTAGCACATTTACTATTTTTGGCGGTTTTTCGGATCCTGAACTTCCGGATCTGTTTTGAGGCCCTAAGCAACTTTTTTTTGTTGGAAAAATGGGAGTAGCATGGGACCAAGTACCAATTTTTCTCTTCCTAAAGTTGTAGTCCTCAGATACATATTCTAACGAGGTATTGTGCACATCAAACAGAGATCGTATGCCAAAGTTATGACCTCGGGAAGTTGATGTACCAATTTACCCAAAACTGGGTCCATAGTTTGGCGCTTCATCTCCTAGGGTTAGGGTTGTGTATGTTTAGGGTTTTCCATTGTTTCTCAACAATAAATAGGCCTTCGAGCCTCATTGTAAGATAGTTCAGAGGCATGCAGCCACCACATCTCTCCTTAAAGATAAACTACCATCGCCCGAGATAGTTTATTTCCATTTCTGTTTGTAAGCATATTTCAGTATTTTACATTAATGAAATGAAGTATTATTTTTGTTGTATCTTTGTATTTATGGTTATCTCTATAATTTTTTGAATTCCTGTTTAAATCCGGATCACATGCATGCATGACCAAGCACCTTCACCCAAGGAGGCACAATGACGCTCTGATACCAATCTGTAACATCCCCTCCTCCCAAGTCCACCCAAGCTACTGACCAACCGGGGTAAAAATGCGATGGGAGAGGTCACTATAAGGAATTCAAATTCCTTGGCGACCTTAAGGAAATGGAATCGACGGAACATATCAAACAAACCCATCCACATCAACAACAACACCCTCAGGAGACATGTCAGCCACACAAACATCATGTCCCTAAGTCTCACTGATTATTTAAGCCTTTTAACCCTTGGTTGCTCTCATGCTATAGGAAAGACAGTGTCCAAAATCCAAAGTCGCTCTCACATGCCTTTGTTCCAGAGTCCTTGGACTCTTTTCAGTAGACCTATGCCAGCATCCCCATGATTTGCACCACTTTTATAGTTCAGAATCCCGACTTCTACCCAAAACTTGTTACAACCTTTAGAATTCATCAAAGACATGATGACAAGAGAAACAAATCAAAAATCAACCTCATGACTAACCCTGAGCATCTCCAACCAGGACTGACATTCTGTCAAACACTTGGCATCAATGCAACCTAGAGGTCTAGGATACAAGATAGAGCATGAATTTCTAAAAGAACTTATGAATAATAATGAAAAGGTTCACCTCCTTCTCCATTGAATTTTATAACATCAATTAGGTCTTGCATCCATCCATTTAACAATTACAAGTAAATACATGAAACAACGATGACATGAACGAGTCCTCTAACCATGCTTATAACTAGCATAAAACCATATTAATATCAAAGATATGACAACCATCAAATCCATATATAAACAAGTGCAAAAGTAAGAGAACTTAGCTTTTATTAACCATAGGCAAATCCGACTAGGTTCAGGACTTCCACGTACCACCCGACCATAGACATAGTTGTACCAAATCTCTCTTTTAGCCATTCAACCTCGTTCCATATTCTAAGCATGAATGTGGGATCTCATAGAACAACCAATCCAAGAAAAGAAAAGGGAATCCAAAGGTTAAACGACCTCCACCCTCATCAAACCATGACCACACCAAAACCAGGGCTCTGATCACAACAAAACTAAACTTGGAATTCCATCTGGGATCCATCATTATCCTTGAGGAATTTTCCGTCTCCTTATCTCTTAAGCTTTACCACAATCCGATCCCAGATCAATTGGCCCTTAATCGAGACCAGCCTTTCAAGCTTTACTGAAATCCAAACCTGGATCAATAGGCCCTAAACTGAGACTTTTGCCTTAGGCTTTATTGTGTATCCCGCCAAAACTAGTCAAGGGATTCTTAGGCCTTTGGGAATGAAACTTGAGATCACCTCTACCCTGGATTCTAAAATCCATCTAGAAAACCAAATCTTAAAACTGAGATAAACATCCCAATATACCATAGCATCCATAAAAAGGAAAGGATAGGCTAAAAACCATTGTCATAAATCGACAAAACTATTCCATCAATAATAATAGAACCATACACCAACATGAAAAGCCATGCATTTAAAAACCATATAGGAAATCACATATACAAAAGGTTACCTACAAGTATTCCTGCTGAAATTGCTTGATCCTGCTCTTCCTTCCTTAATCCTCCTTCCTTTTCTTTGCTTGATTTTCCTTCCTTGATCCAAAGCTAGAGTGCTCCACGAAAACTCTAAGTGACCAATAATGAGAGAGAGAGAGAGAGAGAGAGAGAGAGAGAGAGAGAGAATAATGAGAGAACTCCAAAACTTGAACTGACAAAAGGTTACCAACTGATCCTCAAAAGCCTTTTTATGAATGAGGCCTCTAATTTCTTCATTTTCCATTATTTTTCTTCAATTTCCTTCTCACATGAAACCTATGACCTTTCACCTTACTTTTCTCCTAATTTTCTTTATTTTCATAAATAAATATGCCAAAAAGTCTTTTTGCCTTTTAATTCCTTTGCCTTAGACTTTGTCAATTTTCCTTAGCCAAAACACACATTCAGTGATGCCCACTAGGATATAATTTCCCAACATTCAACTTGGAATAAGTGTCCCTTAACTGTGGTCTTATTTTTCCTTTATTAAATTTTATTACATGAACTTTTCAACAAGGTTGTTACATAGCATCAGAAGTAAGATCTCTTATGCATGATATCAAAACCACTGGTGTTCAAATAGACATTCCTCTCATAGCTTCTATCAAGGCACTACATTCCACTTATTCAAATTATCTTGAGTCATTGCAAGCAAGTGAGAAGAAGTTTGCTGAGAGAGAGAGTTCTTTCGGGAAGAAGGTAGCTCCTTGATATTCTAAATAAGTTTTGTGTATTTCATATAAAGAGAAGAATCATGCACAAGATTCTTCTAGAGGAAGAGGTGGACAAATAGGTAAAGGAAGAAGGAATTTTAGAGGCAGGGGGTGCAGATAGTTCCAAAGAGAAAAGTCTGATCTTCATTTAATACGTTGCAATAGAGATGGACATGATGCATCCACATGTAATTTACCTTAGGGCATAATTAAGCAAGAAAGAAATGAAACCAAAGATAAAACCAATGACGAAGGGAAAGGTAAAGCACTTGAATCCACTCACTATGTTGTGGGACATTGTAATATTGGAGTAACTAAAGACTTGTTTAATGCTTCACTTTCTTCTTAGAAAAATGATTGGTTTCCTTATTCGGGAGAAACTTTCCACATGATCTTTAGAAGAGCTTTTTTTGAAGAATTTACTAACAATGTTGATGGAGAAGAATACTTTGCAAACAAGTCAAAAATCAAGCCATCGGGGCTTGGCAGAATCAGACTCAAACTGCCTAGTCTTCCAGACTTTCTTTTGCATGATGTTTTATATCTCCCAAAGCTTAGGAGAAGCTTGTTTCTTTTGGTAAACACCTGCCAGGAAGGGCACTCCATTCATATCTTTGATGGCAAGGTCGAGGTCATAAAAGCATCAAATTGCTCACTTATCATGATAGAGATAGAAGAAGAAAGACTTCTGACACTGCAAGGTACCTCTGCTCGTGCACAAAAATTCTCATACAATTCTCATTATGATGAAGGTACATTTCCATCAAGTATTTTATGGCTTGCTAGATTTGGACACTTGAATTATGGCAGCCTTCGTATGTTGAAGAAAAGTGGTGTTACTGGTTTGCCTAAAATTCCTAGGAAACTTAAGCTATGTGATGCTTGTATCTTAGGAAATCACAACAAACAGTATTTTCATGATTCGCATTCCAGAGCACATAGAAAAATTGAACTTATTCATTCAAACTTATGTGGCACAATGCCTTTTCCTTCGGCAAATGGAAATAAATATATGATAACATTTATTGATGACTACACTAGAAAGTGTTCGGTTTATTTATTGAAGAAAAAATCTGACGATTTTGAAAGCATGGATTGAAAATGATGCACAATCTCATATTGGATCTATTCACACTAATAATGGAAAAGAATACACTTCAAATGAATTTGAAAACTATCTTCGTCGGCATGGGATCAAACATCAAACAATTGTGCCTTATAATCCCCAACAGAATGGAGTAGCTGAAAGAATGAACATGACAATCTTAAATATGGTATGTTCCATGATGTTTTTCAAGAATGTAAAATTGGAGTGCTGATGTGGTTATATGTGTTGTGGTATGGCCACATTCCTTCAGTAAAACATCTAAGGGTCTTTGGTTCCACCTGTTATGCCTTGATACCTAAGGAACAAAGAAACAAACTTGATGCAAGGAGTCATAAGTGTATCTTCTTGGGGTATTCAAATACCTCCAAATCATACCATATCTATGATGAAGTTAATAAGAAGTTTGTAGTGTCTAGAGATATGATCTTTCTTAAATCTTCCAATGTTGACAATGTTGTTGAGTGAATCTTGATCACTTGGATAGATTTGGACATGCCAAGTCTTTTCAAGAATTTGATAATGAGATTCCACATATTGAAGGGGGAATTCCTATAATGGATCAATCCATGGAATCTTCTTCTTAAGAACTCTCTCCCCCACATGAAGCTTTGGCCATTTATGAAACTTTGAGTGATTTGATTAACAGAGTTGGGAGATTTAATCTTGATTCAGCCCCAACTCCATCAAATGAGTAGCCTAGGCCATCTTAGAAAGGTCATCCAAAATGGTTGAAAAAGACAATTGAAAGTGTTCATCCTAATGAGGCTAGAAAGATAGGAACAAGAATTTCGACCAGGAAAAATGGAAGTGATGTAGACGATTCTGATTCACCTATTGATATGGATGTTTCTTATGATTTTGAATTGAATTTGTCTTTAGATTTTGAACTAACTTCCTTGAAATAATCCTCTTCTCATGATGAATGGAAATAAGCGATGCAGAAAGAGTATGATACCTTGATAAAGAATGGCACTTGGAAGCTGGTTGATCCTCCATTAGGAAACAAACAAATAGGCTGCAAGTGGGTCTACAAGAACAAGTATAAAGCTGATGGTTCACTTGAAAAGCACAAAGCCATGCTTGTGGAAAAAGGATTTTCACATAAGAAAGGGTATGAATATGAGGAGACTTTTTCCCCCACAGTAAAATGGGCTACCATCTAGACACTCTTTTCCTTGGAAGCTTAAAACAACTGGAAAGTCCATCAAATGGATGGCAAATTTCTTTCTTGAATGGAGATCTAAAAGAGAATTTTTTTATGTCTCAGCCAGAAGGATTTGTTGTGAAGGGTCAGGAACATAAAGTATGTGAGCTTGTAAAATCCTTGTATGGCCTCAAGTAAGAGCTACGAGCCTAGTACGAGAAATTAACTAAGAATCTTTTGAAACTCAACTTCAAACATTATGATCTTGATGATGCAACTTTGTTTGTCAATAAAGTGGGAAAAATAGCTATATATCTTGTTCTATATGTAGACTATCCTTTTATGATAGGGAATAATGAGAGATATATTTCATCTATAAAGAAGGAATTTAGGAAAGATTTTGAAATGACAGACTTGGGGTATGTTCACTACTATCTTGGTATTGAAGCAACTCAACATCTAAAGTTTATATTCCTCTATCAGAAGAAGTACATTGGAGATTTGTTGACTGTTTTTCATGGCTAAGTGCAACCCTTTGACTACTCCAATGGAACAGAACTTAAAGCTCACATCCATTGAAGGAAAATAATTTGATGATGCAACAAAGTATAGACAGCTTGTAGGAAGTCTCAACTACCTAACTACTACCAGAACAAAACTCTCATTTGTTTTTGGAACCCTCTCCATTTTTATGAAATATCCTTGTGAGGGACATTAGCCTGCTACGAAAATAGTTCTAAAGTATTTGAAGGGAACTCAAGACTTTGGACTTAAGTATACAGAGGTGGGTGAATTCATCTTGATTGGACACTCTGATTCAGACTTCAATGGAGATAAAGAAATTGGGGTATCTACTTCAGGTTCTGCTATGAGTCTTGGATCAGGAGTTGTCTCCTGGAGGTCACACAAACAATAAGTTCCAACCGATTCCACAACATAGGGAAAATATGCGGCAGAAGCAAAAGAAACAAAGGAAATTGTGTTGCTCAGGAAAATTTTGAAAGATTTGTTAGAAAATTATATATTACAGACCGATGGAACACATAGAATATTGCAGAAATATAAATATAGAAAACGCATAAAACTAGAGAGACACAGATATACGTGGTTCACCCAGTTTGGGCTACGTCCACCCCAAACAGCCAATCCTTCCTTTCTATTATCCAGCAAAATGAAGAGACACAACCTACAACAGATCCGTTGTAATATCCTCTGTTTTCTCTCACAGTATCACCTCTTTGTTTCTCTCTCGGAGATACACATCTATTATACAACCTCAATACAATGCCCTCATACAAAGAGAGGGGTTGCCTTCTAGGGATAAAAAGCCTCAACTAAACATAAGTTTTACCGTCAGATCATCCGCCTAATGGATGACTCAGATTGACTAGAAATTACTATACTTTTACAAGGCAATTTTACATTTGTTTTTAGCTTCGGGGGCGCTGCCATCGAAACCCCCGCCAGGGGACCGCTGGCCCCCGGACCCCCTCAGCCCGGGGGGATGGGCCCCCCCGAACCCCTGCGGGGGGGGGCAAGTCCCCCCCACACCCCCCCGCGTGGAGGGGTGTACAAACTTCCTGGGGTATACATCCAACTGAAACAAAGACCTCTAAATAATCATGCTCCACACCCAATAATCTCCCACTTGGAGAATGATTTTAGCAACTCCACCGCTGCTTCATTTGCTGGACAATGACTCCTCTTTGGACCTGGTTGTTTCTCATCTTCATCGTCATCCTCGAAGAGAAATTGAAACTGAGCATATTCTCAGTTTCTCCTTGGTTATAAATTTTGTTAGCATATCTGTAGGATTCTGGCTAGTGTGTATCTTTTCCAGCTTCAACTCTCCATCTTCCAACACTGATTGTATGAAATGGTACTTGAGCTGTATGTGTTTAGTCCTGGAATGAAATGCTGAGTTCTTTGCAAGATGAATGGCACTTTGGCTATCACTGTATAACGTGCCCATATCATGCTTCTTACCCAATTCACGCATAAACCTTTGTAACCAAATCATTTCTTTACTAGCCTCTATAGCAGAAACATACTCTGCTTCTGTTGTTGAAAGTGCAACAACACTTTGGATTTTTGAAACCCAAATCACAGTTGTTCCACCTACAGTAAATACATATCATGTAGTGCTCCTTTTGTTATCTCTGTCACCTGCCATATCTGCATCAACATATCCCTGTAGAGAAATGTTTGAACCACCAAAGCATAATGCTTGATTTGTGGTACCTTTCAAATATCTGAGAATCCATTTCACTGCCATCCAATGTTCCTTTCTTGGATTGTTCATGTACCTACTTACAAGTCCCACTGCATGTGCAATATCAGGCCTTGTGCGGACCATTGCATACATTAAGCTTCCAACTACTGATTCATATGGAACTTTAGACATATAATCCATGTCTTCTTGGGTCTTTGGGCACATTTCCTTACTAAGTTTGAAATGGCTAGCAAAAGGTGTACTAACTAATTTTGCATTGTGCATATTAAATATTTTCAACACCTTTTGTATGTACTCATTCTGAGACAATGTTAATTTGCAATTTTTCCTGTCTCTAGTTATTCTCATACCAACGATTTGTTTTGCAGCTCCCAAATCCTTCATTGCAAATGAATTTGCCAATTTTCTATTGAGCACATTTATTTCATGCATGTTAGACCCTGCAAAAAGCATGTCATCTACATACAATAACAATATAATATAGCTGCCATCATTTTGCTTTTTCAGATAAACACAATGATCAGAGTGACATCTAGTATAACCTTGTTTTGACATAAACTTGTCAAATTTTAGATACCACTGCCTTGGAGCCTGTTTTAAGCCATACAAGCTCTTCTTCAACCTGCACACTAGTTTCTCCTTCCCTTTTACCTTATATCCTTGTGGCTGCTGCATATATATCTCTTCCTCCAAATCCCCATGGAGAAAGGTTGTATTTACATCTAACTGCTCAAGATGCAAATCTTCAACTGCTACTAGACTTAATATAGTTCTGATTGAAATCATTTTAACAACAGGAGAAAATATTTCATCAAAATCAATACCTTTATTTTGTGCAAACCCCTTCACTACAAGTCTAGCTTTTTACCTTTGTTTTCCTCCATCTTGTTCCTTCAGCCTGTAAACCCATTTATTCTTCAATGTAGTTTTTCCTTTAGGAAACCTGACTAAGTCCCAAGTCTGGTTATGCATTAAGGAGTCCATCCCTTCTTCCATGGCTACCTCCCACTTCTTCTTGCTTTCAACCTGCATTTCTTCTTCATAACATTTAGGTTCACCAAAATCAATCAACAATAAATAATATAATGAAGGAGAGTATCGTTCAGGGGGTATACTTATCCTGGTAGATCTTCTAACACCACTTTCAG